>CM076581.1:1590725505-1591020267 GCA_034641835.2 Pinus albicaulis
GGTTGTACCGCTGGCATCACAACGAACTTGAAAAAGTTTGTTGAAATCTAGTAATCTCAAGATCGGCCTTTCAGTGATCTTTTTCTTAAGAGTCTGAAAACTGTTTTCTGCTGCTTCAGTCCAACAAAAAGGCTGATTTGCCTTCTTAATTGTATCCAACATGGGCGCACAGATTCCGCTGAAATTTTTGATAAAATTCCTGTAAAAGCTTGCTAAACCATGGAAGCTTCGAACTTCAAATAAGTTCTTTGGAGATGGCCAGCTTATGATTGCTGCAATCTTTTCCGGATCCATCTTCAGCTCATTCTCTGCAATCACAAAACCCAAATAAACTAGTTCTTTCTGGAAAAAGGTACACTTTTTCAGATTTATCAGCAGCTTGTTCTGCTGCAAACTTCTTAATACACTTCGAACATGTCGGAGGTGTTCCTCCTTCGTTCTGCTGAAAATTAGTATATCATCCAAATACATTATCACAAATTTTCCAATAAACTCTTTTAGTACTTCATTCATCAGGCGCATAAAAGTACTGGGAGCGTTGCTCAATCCGAATGGCATCACCAGCCATTCATACAACCCTTCATTTGTCTTGAAAGCTGTCTTCCACTCATCCCCTTCTCTGATTCGAATCTGGTGATAGCCACTTTTCAAGTCAATCTTCGAAAAGTAGGCTGCCCCACTTAAACAGTCCATCATGTCATCCATTCTTGGTAATGGAAAACTGTACCGAATCGTAATCTTGTTGATAGCTCTCGAATCTGTACACATTCGCCATTCGCCACCCTTCTTAGGAGCTAATACTGTTGGAACTGCACAAGGACTCATACTCTCTCTGATCAGTCCTTTATCAAGCAGTTCTTGCACCTGTTTCCGAATCTCTTCATGATCTTTCGGACTCATACGATAAGCTGCCTTGTTTGGCAAGCTAGCTCCTGGTATAAAATCAATGAAGTGGCTAATACCTCTCTTTGGGGGTAGCTCGTCTGGAAGATCATCCACTACGATATCTCCAAAATCTTGCAACATGTCTTGAATTTCCTCAGGTAAATCTGAAATCATGGTGTGCAGTAACACTATTCTTGGCCTTCTCACGACAGCGAAATTCACCTCACTGTCTTCAATCTGCTTCAAAAACTCTTTTCCCCCCAACAGTAGCGATTTTACTCCACTTTCTTCTGTTGTACCTTCCTCTTTGATGGGTACAAGTGTGTGCTTGACCCCATCTTTAACAAACTTGTAACAGTTCGTTCTTCCATCATGTACCACTTTTCTGTCAAACTGCCAGGGCCTTCCTAACAGTATGTGACAGACATCCATTGGCATAACATCGCAGACAATCTTGTCTTTATATCTGCCTATCTGGAACTCCACTTCGCACTATTCATCAACTAACAATTGATGTCCTTTCTGCAGCCACGACACTTTGTATGGAGTGGGATGTTTCAGCTTTTTCAATCCCAACTTCTCCACCATTTCCGTGGCCACTAAATTATCAGTTCTTCCGCTGTCAATGATCAGCTTGCAGCATTTTCCCTGTGATTTGCAAACTTTCCTGAACAAAGCCTTCCTTTGATCTGGGTCCATAACCTCCTTTGCTGGTTTTAACAGCACCTTGTTCAACACCAGGGCTTCCCCTGTCTCTGCTGCATTTTCCACTTCCTGAGGAGGTGCTTTCACTTCCTCAGGCTGAGCAACATAAGCTCCTCTTCCACCTGCTGGTTCGCCTTCAGGACATTCATACGATTTGTGCCCCCACTTTTGGCACCTGTAGCACTGGACAGTTCCTTTGCCCCGACCATTTCCTCTCGCTCGCTGGGCTGGTCGTCCTCCTCTAGTGCTGTTGTCCTTCTCTGCTGCTCCTGCAGTTTTGGAACTGCTGCCTTCCTCATTGGAACACGTTCCTCTGCCTTTACCAAAGGCCTTCCCCTTTCCTCTGCCAGATCCACCTCCTCTCCTGGCATTCTGTTTCCTGTTTATTTTCTCTTCAGCCTTTAGTGCAAACTGATATGCTTCTTCCAAGGTTCTGGGCGAAAGGATACCAATTTCATCTAATATCTCCCCCCTCAGCCCATTTACGAACCTTGTTGTCTTTTCTGGGGTGTCTTCCACATAACCTGCCCTCAAATTCAGTTTATAAAATTGTTCAGTATATTCCTTAATCATCATTCCCCTTTATCTCAGGTTTTGTACTTGTCTATACAGCATAATTTGATAATCTTTAGGCAAAAACTTCTCCTTCAGTTTCGCCTCCATTCTAGTCCACTTCCTTATAGGATGTTTATGTAGCCTTTTCCTTTCCACCTGTATGTTGTCCCACCACAAGGACGCATGTCCTTTCAGCTTGGTGGCAGCAAACTTCACCCGTTTTTCCTCGCTGGTTTCCTCAAATTCGAAGTATTTTTTTACTTCACTCAACCAGTCCAGCAACACATCCGCCGACAAACTGTCGTCATAAGTGGAAAGCTCATGCTTCGGCTTATGACTGGACAACAGAACTGATTTCAACAATCTAAGTTCAGGTGTCACTCCTTCAAATTCATCTTCAGGTTCTGCAATATCCTCGTCACTGTCATCTGCTGGGTCTCTCCTTCCCCCAGCTTCTACTGCTGCCAATCTTTGATTCAGAATCCGAATTTCATCTCGCAGTCCCTCCTCTGCCACTCTTCGGATTGCTCTACCTCTCCCTCTTCCTCTTCGACCAACTTCCATCTTCTCGCAACTTCAAACTTCTGCTCCGATACCACTTGATGAGTAGGCGCCAGCCCGCACCCCAATTTACTGTTAAAAACTAACAAAGGGCTTGACCGAGTGTCAATGTGTGCATGCGTGTCACTGTTGAATAGTGATAGGGTTTATTATTATAAATGACAAAGTGTCATTACGTGGCATTTCAATAAATCTCTCGGTACTGTGGATAAAAACAATGAATATGCAAATCTCGAACTTTGGTCTCCGTATGCTTTGGTTGTTCCGCCAGTAGCTCGGCATTCACTCCATCAGTAAATGCTCCAGCCTGATGTTTATGCCTTCGTGTTTCTTGCCAAAGGGTTCGATAGTCGGTTCATTTGGCGGTCATGCTGTTGGGTTATGCCTCCACTGGAGGTCTGGTTCTTCTGTGCCGAAGTCTCGATTTGTCTGTGCAATCATTGGCGATGGTGGTCGATTTTTCTGTTGCAAACTTTGCTCAGCTATTCCATTGTTTTGACAGGGCTTAAACTTGCCCACTGTAACATTCTTGTTCCCCTGTTTCTGAAAACCCTGCTTCTGTTTTTGGATTTTCTTCCTCCACGTTATATGTGTCACATGGATAATTCTTGTGTTGGTTTGTTACACAGGTGTTTTTCCTTCGAACGCTCTGTCTACAGGTTCTCCTCGACTCTGCCGATGAACAACTAGTAAGTTCTCTTTCTCTGCTACACTTACTGTCTCATTTCTTTCACGCCCTAACGGCTCGGCTCCTTGTGAGCAGTCCAACTAGCCGTGGCACAATGGCGTTCGTTCATCCGTGGACCTTTGGTCTCTGTCACCATTACCAGGTTTGCTCTCAAACCCTTTCTCAACTCTGGTTTCTGGTAAATACACGTTTTGGAGTGTACACAGGCTGAAATCGTTCTTGGTTACCCTGTGCAGGTGCGCGATGGCTCTCGGCAGCCCGACGTCCCGGTTGGCTTTCTCGTCGCCCTCTCCACGGGTAGCATCATACCATATTTCTTTAACTGTCTTCTGTTGTGTCTAGCCGAGGTTACGTCGGCTTCTGCTTTACTCTGTTGAGTCTCGGGGTTTGTCCTTCCGAGGGCAACCTGTGGTTGCTACGCTTTACCCTGTTATGTTTGCTGTTTAGGCTTGAGAGAGTTTTCCATTGTAGTTTTTGTATGAACTGTGAGGGTTACGACCCAATGACTCCGGAAGGGTTTTCAATGTTTAAAACCCTAGCTATATGTTTTGTATGACCCGAGGGTTTTGATGTTTTGTAAATATGATCAAAAAATCTCAAGAAGATTTTGGACTGTAAATATATGCCTCTTGTCTATTCAGTAGCACTTCACTTATTTTTGCTTTCGACTTGCACAGAGAAAGAAAGAAATGTCATTACAGAGAAAATGGTTTACCTGTGGTTTTAGTTTGAATTCTTATCTTGCATGTCCTGTTCACTCTTTGTTCAACGTTTCCTTCTCTTGAAACACCTGACTTCTTCGTGGAATGATTTCTGGAACGCCTGTTTGATAAGGGAATAATACAGCACTTTGATAGTCTGTTATTTTCTTACAGTTACTCACTTAATAACTCAATATCCTGTTATTGCATGTCTGAATCAAATTTAAACAACAATTTGTATGTTATACATAAATGAAATTCTATAACTCAGAAATTTTTTTAATAACACAGATAGTCAGCTTTAAAATTGGAACTTTTGTCTATTACTCCTCTATGTTGACAGTTTGCAGCACCCTCGTAATGTTGCTCCTCTGTCCTTTTGTATTCCAGTCCCAGGCTAGTTCGTTACCAGTTGGTAACTTCTCTTTGTTGGTTACACAGTTACATTATTCACCTTTTACTATTTTTTACTTTATGCATAACGAATTTAAAAGAAAACCTAGTGACCTATCACAGTTTCTTGATGATAATAAAAATAAAAGTAATTAACTAAAACAGCTCCTACTGACAGCTAATCTCCTAATAAAAAACAAATTAAACCTAGACAGGTGGAAAGACCTGTAAAATAACACATCACTGAAAAAACATAAAAACCTGCTGACTCTTTGCCTCCCTAGTCGGATGCTCCTGCATCACAGAGATATGAATTTCATCCTTGATTTATAGAGATAATGCCATAGTATTTACATGTATTATAGGTCCCTTTTTCTATCCCTTATGTATTTTGATCCGAGCTCCGTTCATAGGAATATTGATGTCTTTCTTCAACTTGAATTACAGAGGTATTGTGCCTCTTTCAGTTCATATTTTAAGGAAACGATGTCATAGAATTTGTATGATACTTTTCTTAAGGTGACATAGGGATAAGTAAATAAGCCAATAAACTGTTATCTTTAATCTTCCTTTCCTTCAACCTAGCTCTGATACCATGTTGAGAAATCAAGATGTTTGTAGATTAGGGTATACTTCTCTTAACTTGATAATTAATTGTGAATGTTTGTTGTCTTCTTGTTATCTTATGTTATCTTCTTCATCAAGCTGATACTTCACAGTTGGAGTTGGACAATCAAAGCTTTCATTATAAGGTTGTGACATTAGACTATGATCATCAGTTGAAAATTCTATAAATACTAACCCATTACTGTGAGTCACTCTAGCATATAAAATGTGAGATTCTGACAGATTGTATGCATTGCTTGATACCTCAACAACCCATTCCTAGAAGTGACCAGCAACATCACAGAGAGCATCCAGCTCATTTCTTCTTGCATAAGTAGCCTGAATTGCAGGGTCCCTCCACATTTCATCAACTATTGGGGCATACTCACATGTTGCAGCTATGAAAAAACTCCATCTAAATCCCCCATTGCCATAATTTCCATTTGAATTTATTTATCATTATTTTATTCTTCTGAGTATTAATTGTCATACCTAACCTCTAGCAATAGTGATGAAGTTTCCTAAGTTTTTTGTCCAAGTCTTCATGGCTTCTATGAAGAAGAAAGATATGATTGGTCTACATGAGAAGAGTAATAATAATATCAACAAGCTTGGTCCCCTTGCACCTAGTGATTTCCAAAAACTCCTCTAGCTTATGGAAAGGGCACCCCTGGTTAACCCAAATATTGCATTTAATATCTTCACACCACCCTTAGTTTCTCTTAAGAGTGGAAACAACCATCTCATAGAAGCTAATCACAACAAACTTCAACTCAATATTTATCTCATCAATTCCTTTCCGAAGCTTAATCAAAGGATCAAAGATATGCGAAATTTTTTCCAATTTTCATTTTTTTATATTTATGAGACATTAAAAATATGTATTTAATTTCCTTCAATAATATAATAATATATAGTTTAGCCACTAACAGTAAATTCTAGTAAGAAAACAATTCATGCAATAAGTACATGTGGTTTTATGTTGCACTATTGCTATCCATAAGTATATAACATGAGTCTAGAGGATCTCTCTCAATGGCCAAAGGCACAATTAATTATCTCTCTAAACTATTGTAAGGACTACTTTTAGTTCCCACAATTTTAACAAAGATTTATAGCACTTTTGACACCATTTTTTAAAAACTAGTAAGTCTTTCCCATGGCTTCCTAGAGTTGAATAATCTTCATCTTGAATATTAAGAATTCGTCGAATCTATTGGCGATAGGTTTACATGTCAAGTCGAGAAGAGTCGTTATACACAGTTAATTGGCTGCCACTACTAATTTCATGTGAAATCATTGAAATTCACAATTCTTCAGAAGCCCCATATTCCAGGGCTGCCTGCCGGCCATACCTAGTGTTGAGAGGTAAAATCATCTTCATCTTGAATATTTAGAATTCGACGAATCTGTTCCGGGGTTTTACCTCTAATCATGTGAGCGATATCAGAGTTATTTACCAAAGAACGAATAGTTAAAACCAGTGCTGAAGTCGAAACTTCAGACCAATGCTTACCGTAAGCTGAGCTAAGCCATGGCGCCCAGAATCGAGTAGACACCCCATTTGGATTCAGTATATGAATGAAATTAAGAGAAATAGATACCATACATGTTGACACTAACCGAGAAATTTCTTAATACAATGCACATAGTTAGAGGATTATTACTTGGCAATTTGGCTAGAGGTGATCTCCATAAGGCATAGGCAGAAGGCGAACCAAGAAAACGAAGCCTACAGGAGATTTGATAGTGGAACCCTCGACAACTTGAAACAACAAACCAGGAATAGTGATGGGAAGAAACCAAACGAAACCAAATTAAGTTGAATACATAAAATTTTCGAATAATATAGCACCAGCTAGGTCTAAACCTTAACGCATCCTTACCCTACAGGTGGCGGGATTTGTGTATGGGAGTACTGCGTACTAAGGATAGCCGAATAGAAGGTGATACACTTTAATGTAGCCCTGAAACACTTCATGAAAATAAATCTAGACTTTTAAATGTGATACGACGCAATGGTACCCAAATCCGCCTCGAGAAAATACGATTGAGTGTTAAATAATGTGGAAATTAGCTGGAGGATTATCTCACGTAAGGAAGTACTGAGCATCCATTAATAAGCATGTGATTCTTCATACGGAAAGATCAATGGAATTGACGTGTAAATGACCCATTGATATATATATATATATATAAGCCTCGAAATTTGTTATAAGACAAATTGATGCATGTGAGGTACATAACATATAAATCGAAATGTTGCAGGGTGAAATACGTAAGGGCTATAAAGAGACTCATAGAATGAGTTGTGATCTAATATAATTCGATAAGTTGAGTATAGGGTAAGAGCATAATAAGGACCGCGAGGATATTAATAAGGTTAATAATCATAAAGAAATTTTAATAGAAGTTAAACAATGGGAGTTAGAAACTCCAGATCTAAAGTATAAATATAGTTTAAAGACAAGTTAAAAATCTCGTTACATAGGTAACAACTCAAATTGTTAATTGGCATCCTAGTAGAAGTGTAAACTTCAAGGACAGAGTTAACAATGAAATTATAAAACAAAGTTGGGTCAACGTACCTTTTTAATGACTATAGAGATAATGGATCACAATTATTCTTAAGTTGAGACATAAGAAAAATTAAATTAAATTTATTTTGTGTGCCAGAGAGACATTCAAAATGGTATCGGAGCCCAAGTTACATAAACTGGGCTGTTGTTGTGGTGCTCACTGTTGTTGTGTGCTCACTGTATAAATTATTTATTGTTCAAAAAAATAATAATTTATTACTAATCTGTGTTGTTTAGTGTAGAGTGGTGTTGAAACAGAAAAGTTGAATGGCAGAAGGTGAGGAAATTTATGTTTATCTGTGTGATGACGATAATACACCAGATCCCAATGCTCCAGTGATGGCTATGCTGCACAATTTGCAACGAGAGATGGTTGAGCTAAGAAGCCAGAATGACAGATTGTCATTAGCGAGTGGGGAGCAGGAAAAGCTTATCAGAGAATTAACTTCGTGGAACAGCCAAGAAGGTGAAGGTTCTGGAAAGAGGAAGAATGATGAGTCTAAGGAAGATGATGCTATTAGGCATGAGTATAAGCAGAAAAATGAATTACAGGGGGAATTCTGAAAGATCAAACCTCCCCCCTATGATGGGGAGAAGGAGGAAGATGGTGAACCCTTGTTGTTGAACATGATTAAATATTTCCAAGTCTATGAATATGAAAGATCTCTGGAAGCCAAATTAGTTGTCTACCAGCTACAAGGTAAGGCTACCTTGTGGTGGGAGGATATGAAAATGGTTCATGCCATTAATGAAAATACAGTTACTTGGGAAGATTTCCAAGTCAATATTAAAAACCGCTATTTGAATGAACATTATTATGATGATAAAGCAAAGGAATTCCATGAACTTAGATTGGGACAACTTACTATTGATGAGTTTGTCACCAAGTTTACAAATATGTTGAGATATGTCCCTTACATTAGGGAAGAGAAGGCCAAGGTACAAAGGTTTTTGAATTTTTTGCCTGCTGTGTACAAAGAGAAGATCGAGTTTGATAACCCAAAAACTATGGAAGAAGCAGTGAGAAAAGCTAGATTATGCTACCAACAGTTTAAAGGAAAGGGTGAGCATGGAAAAGACTGGATAAACAAAGGTGAAATCAATGGAAAGAAATAGAAACCAGCTTACTTAAAGAATTTTGGTAGGGATCATGAGAGGAAAAAGTTTAATAAACCAAAAGAAAGCCAAACAGCTCAGTCTCAAGTTGGTTCAAAACAACTAGATGAAGGAAATAAGAAGGAAGGCAAAGTTAAAATGAGGGAACCTTTGAAATGCTGGGGATGTGGAGAACCTCATCTCTTGAGGGATTATCCCCACCGAAGCATTCAGATGATTATGAGAGATCGAGAAGCTACCACATTAAATGATATAGAAAGAAATATACCCACTATTAGTGCAGCCTTGGAGAATCGACAAGCAGAACACCAAGCTACCATGGTTGAAATGGAAGGCAAGATTGTTGACCAATCTGTCACTATTTTAATTGATCCAGGTGCTTCTTTGAGTTACATTAGTCCACAAGTGGTAGAAAAATGCAATCTCAAGACTGAAAATTTTCAGCAATCTTGGTTGGTCCAGTTAGCCACTGGAACCAAGAGGAAGGTAACAAATAAGTTACCTCAAACAACAATTAAATTAAATGATTTACAGACAGAAGTTAATTTAAATATTCTTCCCTTAGGCTCATATGACTTGCTGATAGGAATGGATTGGCTGGAAAAGAGAAAGGCGATGATGAATTATTGGGATAAAACTCTACATTGCATAGATGAAGAAGGGAACTTTATTATTCTTAAGGGAAAACCAAAACCCATATCTGTAAGACAAATATCAACATTGCAATTAAAAAAAACAGCTAGGAAAGGGTATCAAGTATATGCAGTACATGTTGAAGAATTAGAACAGCAACCGGGAGAAAATCTGTTAGATACCTTGCGAGTAGTGAAAGAGTTTAAGGAAGTTTTTCCAGATGAGATTCCTCATATTCCCCCCCAAAAGAGAGATTGACTTTTCAATCTATTTGGTGCTGGCGGCAACAACTTTTTCGAGAGCCCCTTATCGAATGAGTCCCCCTGAACTCATGGAACTGAAAATGCAATTGCAAGAATTGCTGGATGAGGGTTATATTGGACCGAGTGTGTCTCCTTGGGGAGCACCGATGTTGTTCGTGAAAAAGAAGGATGGAACATTTAGAACGTCCATTGACTATCGTCAACTGAATAAGTTGACAATTAAAAACAGATACCCTTTTCCCCGAATTGATGATCTTTTTGATCAATTAAGAGGAGCTTCAGTATTTTCTAAGATTGACGTAAGGACTCGTTATCACCAGCTCACAATCAAGGAGGAAGACATTAGTAAAACTGCTTTTCGAACCCAGTATGGATACTACGAATTTTTAGTCCTACCATTCGGTTTGAAAAATAACCATTCCACCTTTATGTGCTTAATGAAGAGTGTGTCAAACAAGTACTTGGATAAATTCGTACTAGTGTTCATAGATGATATTTTGGTTTACTCAAAAGGTGAGGAGGAGCACCAAGAGCACTTGAGGATACTGTTGCAAACTCTGAAAGAAAAACAGGTATATGCCAAATTCAGTAAATGTGAATTCTCTAAGGACAAGATCCAATACTTAAGTCATATCATTTCTAAACAAGGGTTGGATGTTTACCCTGAAAAGATAAAGGCTATTAGAGAATGGCAGGTGCCAACTTATGTTTCAGCAGTGAGATCATTCATGGGGATTACAGGTTATTATCGCAGATTTGTGGAAAGATTTTGTACAATAGCATATCCCATAAATTCACTACAAAGAAAAGGGGTCAAATTTGAGTGGACTGAAAAATGCCAAAACAGTTTTGAACAATTAAAATTAAAACTCACTACCGCCCCTATACTGAAAATTGCAGATCCTGATAAAGAATTTATTGTATGTACGGATGCCTGTAGAGAGGGGTTGGGAGGAGTCCTCTTACAGGAAAATTCAGTTATTGCATATGAGTCTAGGAAAATGAAGACACATGAACAGAAATATAGTGCATATGATTTGGAATTGGCTGTTGTGATTCATGCCTTGAATATGTGGCGACGCTATCTTCTTGGGAAAAAAATTACATTGATGACTAATCATATTAGTCTTAAATATTTCTTTTCCCAAACTGATTTGAATGCTAGACAGGCGAGATGGCTGTCTTTTCTGAGTGAATTTGATATGGACATAAAACATATCAGAGGGAAAGAAAATAAAATTGCTGATGCCTTGAGCAGAAATGCTTGTCAAAATATAAATAGTATTGGAAGTAGTGCTAATTTTGATTCAGAAGATCTAGTGAAAAAGCTAGCAAACCAGGATCCAAATTATGAGAATCTATAGGTGAAACTACTAAAGAAATATATGGCTGACTACAATCAAAACCAAAAAGGGTTGACGTGCTACAAAAATAGATTGTATGTCTCCAATGTGGAAACTTTGAAAAAAGAAATCCTAGATGAATATCACAAATAGTCGTATGCAGGGCATCCTGGATATCAAAAAATGTTAAGAGCTTTGAAAAAGAAGTTGTTTTGGCCAGGAATCAAAAGAGATGCAGCAAAATATCTAGCTAGGTGCATGGAGTGTCAACTAGTTAAATTTGAGCATCAGCATCCTGCTGGTCTTTTAAACCCTTTGCCGACTGCAGAATGGAAATGGGACATAGTTTCTATAGATTTCATAACAGGGCTACCCAAAACCAAATACCAACACGAATCAGTGATGGTGGTAGTAGACACATTAACAAAAGTTGCACACTTCATACCTATGAAATCTACTTTTGGGACAACCCAAGTAGCAGATGTATTCTTGAGGGAAGTAGTAAGGCTCCATGGGTTCCCAAAGATGATTGTTTCAGATAGAGATGCTAAGTTCATAGCAGCCTTTTGGGAAGGTCTATTTTGGGGCATGGGCACTAAGTTGAATTTTAGCACTGCCTATCACCCTCGGACACATGGTCAGACGAAGAGAACAAATCAGATTTTGGAGGATATGTTGAGGATGTATGTGATGGATAGGCCATCAAAATTGGAAGACTACTTGCATTTAGCTGAATTTGCTTATAATAACAGCTATCAATCCTCCATCAAAATCAGCCCGTTTGAAGCACTCTATGGAAGGAAGTGTCGTACTCCTTTGAGTTGGAGTCAACCTAAGGATAAACTAATGTTGGGACCAGAGGCTTTACAAGAGATGGAAATAATTGTTAAACAAATACAAAGAAACATCAAGACAGCGCAAGATAGACTGAAAAACTATGCTGATAGGAAGAGGGTGCATCGAGAATTCAAAGTGGGTGATCATGTATATTTACACATTAAACCCCAAAAGAGCACACTCTATGCTGGAAGTTGTGCAAAATTGGCTCCTAGATATTGTGGGCATTTTGAGGTGTTAGAACGGGTGGGACCGGTGCTTTATAAACTGGCCTTACTACCCCATGTTAAAGTTCATGAAGTGTTTCATGTTTCCTTATTAAAAATATATGTACATGATGCTTCTCACATTTTTTATTGGAATGTGATACAGGTGGAACCAGAAGGGGAGTTCATTCCAGAGCCGCTTCAAATATTGGAGCAGGAAGAAATTGAATTGAGGAATCGAACGGTAGCAAGAGTAAAGGTGCAGTGGAAGAACTTTACTGCTAAAGAAGCTACCTGGGAAAGAGAAGATGAAATGATGTAAAAATATCCATTTTTGTTTGAGAAATGAACTCTAGTAGATAGATATCAACACCGAGGACGTTGTTTTCTTTCAGGGGAGAATATGTAACACCCCTAGTTTTATGCTTCTTTCAAAGTTAGACATTTGAACTTTAATCCAAAGGAGAGTGGACCCCAATGGATAAGTATTTTGTGGATGTAATTAAATATTTAATTATGAAAAAATAAATAAAATAATTCTGTGCAAATTGACCAAATGAGAATTATGAGATCACTTGCTAAATCCATGAGGATGGAAAAAGGCAGATACTTTCCCCAAAAATCTTTCAAAAATCCTTGAAATAATTTATTTCCAAATAAGATTTTGAGGAAAATCTAGTTTTCCCAATGAGGTGGAGAGTATTTGGGAAGAGGTAAAAAGCTGGGAAAAGCAGAAATCATCTTTAAAAATCCCTAAATAAGGGACGCCCACGAAAACAGGAAGAAAAGCATCCTGTAATTCTAGACGCATAATTAGAAACAAGCTTTGCGGAGAAAAAGCTTAAATAAGATATTCCTAAACAGATTAGAGGTTGGTCTGTTCTGGGAGATGATCTCAGCTTGGGGGTGAGTTCTGGAGACAGAGGAACTCTAAGGTTGGGAGGACTGGTCAATTTTAGAAGTGGTATTCCTAAAAATTTTAAGTATGGTTGAATTACTTGTTATTGTGTTGTGTGATTACTGATTGTGGATGTTAATTTACTGCAAAGCTGAAAGTGGTACTCCATACATTTAACAAAATTGTTTAGAAGAAATTAATCCTCTCAATTCGGTAGAGTTGTAGGATTAGGAATTATGGGGAAAATCACCCAAAAGCTCTAAACCTATTGTTGGTTTAAATCTGGAGATTTATATTAGTCCCATGATCCATTAAGATTATAACTTTAATCTTCTTCTGTGGAATTAATTATATATGATCTAGGAATCCATATATAGAATATTATTTATGAAATTGCAGAAACTGTGAACATTAGGTGCTCCGCAAAAATTATAGATATAATTTTTCTGACAGTTGCTTCTAGTGTGAACAGTTACATGAACACAAACATATGTATTAATTCTAGATCTACAATTAGTAGCTGAATTTAATGAGTCTAGTTACTAAACTATGAACGATTATAGCAAGGAAACTTTAGTTTAATCATCAGAGAGGAATGAGGTGTAGTAAATCAAAATTTATATTCTGGAGTCCTACTAAATCAAAAGAAAAAAGAAAAAAGGGGAAAATGAAATTTACCAAAAGAAATGATAAGAAAATTTAACTCTGAATGTCAATACCTTCCGGAATGAGTCAGGATTTTTTTTAACAGAGCAGTAGATATCATTGATATATCTATTGACTAATATAGTTTATGATATATCATTTTTATGCACAGGAAATTTAAAATGAAAGGTTATCAAAGAAAACCAAACACACTACTGATAATATAGACTGTACAATGAAAATGAAAAGGACAAATTCTTTCTATAACAATAGGAAAAATGTATATCTATATTCTGAATTTTGCAATCTTCTTTGTTCCAATACCATGTTGGTTGGCACTCTGTCTTAGTTAGATGCTCGTGCCAATCTATTTATGGAATTGTTTTTAAAAATAGAGGTGACGTTTCGATCACAACAACTTCATGGATGAGTCATAGCGAGTGGTTCGACTAAATAACCACGACCTTCCTCCTTTGGCCTCTTGTTTCCACCTTTTGGGGAAACCTCCCAAGGGATAAGGCCTCCCTTCCACTATAGTGGTGATCCCAACCTCCTCCTCTCCCTCTATAAATATAGCCATCCTCCATTAATGGAGCTAGCTGAACTGAAGATTATATAGCAGAAATGCTAGAGAGATTTCTATTCGAGATAGAATGGGAGAGTCCGTTATTGAGAGAGATTATACTTGTGCCTTCATCCCTTCTAAATTCCCTAACACTCATCAAGACGTGCTTCAACAGAACCATGCTGAAGGAGGTTGTGAATTCAAGGCTTTGTTGTAACTCTTTATTCTATTTAATACATATGTATAACTATTTTCTGGTTCCCATTTTGCGTTGATGTGTTCTATTTGATGCAATATGATTAACCCTCCTTGAATGGTTCGTAATTATGAATGAGTTGGTTTTTTTGTATGCTACTCGTGTTTTTTGATCTTGTGCAGTTATCCAAGCATCGCTGTGAACATATCGTGATTTTCTGAGGAAGGAATCGAGTGGCCACGACTACAATAGCTACGAAGACGATGTTGGACTCCAGGTAGGTCCATCTATCGCATCTATTTCATTCAGTAATTAGGAACCTACATCTAGAGGGATCATCTCTCTCTGCAGAGAGGATTCACCTTCATAAAAATTTGGTGACTCCAGTAGGCATCAGTGTGAGTTTGTCTTTATGCCTTTGTCAAGTCGACTTCGGTCGTATGTTGGTTTGGCTATCTGTTATGGTCTATTTGCTTGTTTAGAGTCCACTTTTTCAGCTCTAGAGTGTCATAATTGACCTCTTCTCATTCGATTTCTCATTCTCCGATAGATATCTGGCTTGGTGCATTTTCCAGTTGAACAGTCACACCGATTGGTGCGTGTTTCTTGTGTTGCACTAGCGCCAAGCCCTCTTTGGTGCAGCTTATAGCCTTACAGTCCCCTCGAATCCTATAGGGTTTGTTTTGACTGTCCTTTTGAGTTTTTGGTGAGTTATACTTGCCTCTAGGTCGATTTATGATTTGAAATTGTTTTGTTTAGATTGTTTTACTTTCATAGGCTTGTTTTTCTGAGTTGTACGTATGTTTACTTATCAGTGTAGTTTATGGCCTTTGGGATTATCAGTGTCCTAGCTCACTGAGGCCTCTAATTGGAAGTCGATTCATATTTATTCTTGTCAATCACGCCTCTTGATCAATTGCATTTAAGTCCTTTTTGATCCTTTGAGCGTTTGTTTTGGTTGAATGATCATTTCCGGTTTTGTTTGAATTTCTTCTTACTGCTCCTAGCATAGATCACATTACTTGTCGAGATTGTTTCAAAACTTTCTCTTTAATTGGAAGAGTGCACCATTGGTTTGAGTGCATCTTTGTGTTTGTGTTGCTTTCATCCATTAGTGGATTTGTCTATTGACATTCGCAATACTCAAACTAGTGTTTGTCTTGTTTTTCCGTATAATTAGTGCATTGTGTGCTTCATTTTGTTGAAAAATAAAAAAATTGCATTCTTTTCGTTTGCATGAAAAAGGAAATTTCTTTCGCATAACTAGTTCTTCATTAACTAGGAAAGAATTTTTAATTTTTCGCTTGATCAAATTAGATGCATTAGCGGATTTATTCGTTTGATTTCATTTGATTGCTATTGCTTGAAATATATTTATCCTTCTTGTAATTAGCATTCATTGAATGGAATATGGTGTTGAGTTGCACATAGTTTGCATTTAGGGAATTTAAGATCGACATTCGGTAAGGACTTGAAATTGAAACATTATTCGAGATCAACTATAAAATGAATTGAATTATCCTAAGGAGACATTGGAACCTAACACAAAAAATTTAGTGGTCTATGCTAGAGACGTGTTCCAACGTCTTAAAACCTAGTAGTTTCCATTCGCATTTTTTCCTTTAGACACGGCTACTATGGACATGTGCTCCCCATACCTTCGAGTATATTAAGGTAGACCCCTATAGGTTTAAATCCTTTATCCATAGGAAGCCGAGTCTGCTACCGTATAAGCATGATACACCGAACACAACATTTGAGGAGACCACTTGCATGTACGGAAATTCCATGGTCATATCTCTTTCATTTGATCACCAAGGAGTATATTGCATTTCACGAAAACTTGGTACACCCTTTTTATTATATTACCAAAGTAGTCATTTCGATCTTTTCATGACTCTTTAAAAAGAGAAGAGATCATCGAGCACTTGTCTTTTCACGCTCGTTTAAAATTGAAAGTGACTAGAGTCACCTTTTTCCTATTTCTCGACTCGTAAAAAATGAAACAACAAAGTCTGGTTTAAATGTCATAAAATAAAATTCCCACAATTACATGCACATTTAGAGTTTTTTACTTGGCTTGTTTTGTTTTTCCTTAGGCCTTGGTCTTGAAACCTTATTTCAACTCTCTCTTTTTCCTTTTCTGTTTTTGAAATATGGTCATAGTGGCAGAACTACCAGTCTCGTCATCTTCATCACTACCTCCTAGTGGTAGTTCTTTTCTTGGCATGTCTTACGAAACCCCTCAGCCCGTTATGTATATGGAGTTTTCGTAACTTATTCTCCCGATTGTTTTACCTCTCGCTACTCGATCTCCTCCTCAAGAGCCCGTTGAGTTCAATTGGCCTCTTTTAGGTGGTTAGTCTGTTTTTGGGGATGAGGAATAATTCCCTCTCCTTAATTTGGGATCACCATTTATAGTTGATGCTATACTTCCTAGTCCTCTGTCATCTTTTCGATGATTTTACAACTTCGTGAGATATGGATTCTTCAAGTCCTGTTGACAGTGAAGGAATGTCTGTTTCTACAGGTGAATATGAAATTTTCCCTGAAGATCTCCCGCATGTTTCTGTTCAATATTCTCTGCAATCGGTGTCACTTCCACCCGATTGTCAAACTTTGAGTTAGATTATGCCTAGTGTTACATTTATAGCACAATCCAATACATCAACTCCTCTGAGTAGTTCAGTCCTCCCTTCGTTAGGATTGTCACCTTTGACACTGAGTTCATCACTTATTGTTACATTTGTTCCATGTGTAGCTTTGTCTACACCGGTTATTATGACACAGTCACCAGAGTCTTTTCACACTTTTTAGTCTATCATAATTAATCCGACATGGCCTGTCAATCAGGGTCTCAGTAGATCACAAACTCACGCTCTCGATTCTGCACCTGCTAGTACAGTTACGACTATGCCTATGGTTTCTACCTATACCTTTGATAAGCACATGCTGGAAATTCATCGACTATATGCTCCTTCTCTGGATACTCAACCTCTTGCAGCCCCATCTACATCTAGTATGACTTCGACTACCCCTATAATTCCCGGTAGCCTCACTTTCGAAGAGTATCTTTTGGCCATTCAACAACAAAACTCTCAAGGTTTCCGGCCACCACAAGTGTTGTAGACTCTGATATTCCAAATGCTTCCCCACCCTCAGATGTGAGTTGGTTTTAGCCTCATTCATCTTTCTTCCATGGTCTTCACTTTCATGAGGAGCCTCTATTTATCTTCACTTGCTTGCAACAATCATTCATTGTTAGTCCTTAGCTGAACCATTTATCGTTGCATATCTCTTATCATGTCCAACAACTGAGCATTTTGATCTTGTGGGCTTTCTGCATCGCCTAGATCCACGTACAACTCTTCTTCTTCATTCATAATAACAATTGTAAATATTCTAAACTTCAATCATTGTACACAGAAATTAAATAGTAAATCATATTCTGCAAAGGAAAGAAATTTTGTTCTCTTATATTTCACAACAGCATATTTTTGGGTTTTTCTGTGTGGGAACACATAGGCCCATTTTTTTCAACATGGGCTCTGATATCATTTTTATTTATTGATATCATTATATTGCTCCTACTTTCACTTTCTTAGTTCTTCTTCTTTCATTTAATTATTTTATTTTCTTAATGTATATTCTCTTATAGAAATTAATTTAAGGATATTATTTCCATCTTTTCAAATTTAATGATGTCGTCTCTTAATTCATCTGTATGAATGTTTTCTTAAACACTCATTCCTTAAATATGATTTGAAATTCGTCTCATATACATGGTATCTTTATACTTATTTTAATGTATAAAATTTCAAAATGGTCATACTAATTTAACACTTATAGTTAGAGATTCCCGCCTCTCTCTAAACATTTACGTATGTCACTATATACATACATCCAATTTAATTGTAATTAACCATTTAGAGTTTCCTCATATATATATTTTCTATCATATATTACACTCATATATGATTTTGACATATATTTTAATTTCCTATATTGTATATATCTACATTGTTTTATCTCTAAGTCTATAAGACTATTTTCGAGATTTCATATGTATATTTATTCAACAGAGGATTTCAATTCAACTTAACTCATGCCTATGATTTTATATAGTAATATCATGATTTTATATAGTACTCTGTATTATTATGCTTCGAATAAGATATTAGCCCTTTTGTTTTTATGCTTGGTTAACCACATATTTAATGTCCTAAAATTTCTTTCACAGCCGTTGAATTCAAATTATGTACCTCATACCCTTATTGTATTTCCTCATTAAGATTGATTTGATGATCTTATATTTTATATAGTTTTTACCGAGATATTTCTTTATTTCATTAAATGACAAACAACTTTACAGTGAGTCTGACCTATATCATCACATGGGCTTATAAACTTTAGCTGTATGGTGGATTTATTTTGTGGATTAATGGTTAAGATCACATCGTATTTTGTTACCACCAATTGATCTTAGTTAGGGTTTCATTTTTTTCCATCGTTTTATTTTTGGGCAACTTCTTCACTGTGTGTTCGTCTTTGGTGAATTTCCACTTCAAACGTGAATGGCCTACATCTATTTTCGTGCCTTTTTCTGGAACATCACAGAGGTCACAAAATTTCAGAGTTTCATTTTCCTTTAAATTTGGTTTAATGAACATAAGATTTATAGGAATCATTGAGGTTTCCTTTCTTTAACTTTTTCATGATGTTTATGGTCATTTGATAATTTCACATATTAACAAAATGTTTTATTACACAAGAAAACCCCCTCTTTTCATGCTTCCGTACAATTCATTAATTTACATCAACAGTATATGGTTTCCAACTCAAAACGTAGGTAATACATTTTATATACTTTCCATACTATTACAAAATTATAATTTCATTCCTAGTTCACCATACTTACATGTATGTTTGATTTTATTATTTATTTTACAAAAGAAACTTCACTACCTCATACTTGGCTAATAAGGTATATTTATAATTTTAATTATATTGATGATTCTTAATAATTTGACTATTTGTTTTAGATTCTATTTGATCTGAATCTAACCCATTTTTGTGTGGGTTTTTGGTACAAGTACATCATCTTCATAGTTTACATCATCATTATTTCAAATTTTCAAATTTCTTTGACAAAATCACTTACTATAATTTATATTTCATCCATCTACAGGTTGGTCGCTACCATGTATAGAATTCAGCCATCTAACTAATGTTTTGTCAATATATATATATATATATATATATATATATATATATATATATATATATATAATTTATATTAGTAATATTCGACTTTCAATCAATATTACTTTGACATTAATAAGTTTCAAGGATATTAATATGTTTTTCTTGTCATCTTTGTTAGATGAATTTAAATCTGGAACCATTTCTGTACATGATTTAGAATTTATTTATTATATTCAGAATGCATATATATGTATGAATAATTCATAGCTTATAGATTCTAAATCTATATTGTATTATGAATATATAACGATTTCTAATATATATTACCTCTCCATGTATAATGGTTTTCAAGGTTCTTAGTCACTATATTGTTGTTAGAAGTATATATATTTGCAAATTTATGAATTTGTACAATTTAAGTTTAAATACATAGTTTGTACAGAATATTGCTTTATTGATTTAATACAATAGAGCTCACTGTACATATTTTTACTTCCTCTTGTTTACATAATTGCCTAGGAATTTTTGTTATGGATTACCATGCTTCTCTTAACATCTTAAAATGTTATTTCATTTTAATGATGTATTTATATATGTAATATAGAAATTGATAGAAACCTAACAACATATTTAAACTCTTCTACTTAGGTTTTTGAGATTTTGTTTGTTAGCTATTTAATTTAACTTGTCTGCCTAGCTATAGAGACAAAGTATCTATACCTACTATAGTTACTTTTCTGTTAAATACATATGATACTTTATTCCCAAAGAATAAAATTGCTTATCAGAAATTTATAATTCAAGATACACAATTTTCAGCTAAACTCATAACTAAATCATATTAATTCTAAATCAATCATCATGATAATAAAAAAATCACAAGACATGATTTAACAACTATGGTGCAAGATATGAAGCATAAGGTCACAAATAGGATGGGTATTGTGATGAAATTACAAATTCTGATTTATGTAGGTAGATCACTGCAATATTTCTTATAGTTTCATGACTATTTAATCCAACAAAATTCATGAGTCATCATTAATTTCTAGTTGTGTGGAGGCTTTCTATGTACCAGTAATCCAAATCTACTAGATTTGTTCAAAGATGGTGTAAAAAGAAATGTTGCAATACAAACTTGATATGATACAAACCTCAACATCCCTTGAACCTACATTGTCGAAAAGATTAATCAGGTTCTCGTAATGGAAATCAATTTTCTAGAAGTTACTCAATATCTCTCAACCCTCTAATCATAAGAAGTCATATACAGGTTCAACTAGTTCTAGCCAAAATTAGAGGGTCTACATCAATGGGTATATACAAATGGGACCATAAATTTTCAAAATCATTATTTTTGTAGGAGTTTTCTTGTTGTACAATTCCATATATTCAAGGACTTGGAGTTCACAGTTAATGAGGGTTAATGGTTTTTGCATAGTATATGACCTTCTATAATGATATGGTTTTCTCAGTATATTTCAAATACATTGTTAGTCTTCAAAATTCCATTTTTGGACCACATGGTTTCTCGGTATAATTTGAATACATTAGTGGTATACAAAATTCCACTTTTGGTCATATTACATAACCTCCAGCCTCCCTTTTTCACATCACGGAGTTTTAGAAGGAATTGAAAACACTTGGGTGCTTTGTAAAGACCTGAGAGGAAATAAATATAAAGGGAATATTTATTCTTATTGGGATTTGTGTAGAGATATACCTTACTAAATGTTTATCTCATTGCATTCACTTGATTACTATCAATTTCTAGTGCACCAAGGTTTTAAAAATATGACATTACAATGTATTATATCTCTCCAAACTAGACACTACGAAATACATGCCGATAGGAAAAAAAATCCAAAATGAAAAAATAAAGAACCCTAAAATTTAAAGGAATGGCAATTTCAAGAGAAAAAATAATTAGAAAAAGAGGACGAAGAAATAATGGAGAACTATGTGGATTCTAAGAAACGAGAAAATATATTACTAGATGGAGGGGTTGCGGAGATAGAAACAATGATTTAAAATCTGCGAGTAAGTTAATTAGTAGAAACTGCAATTCCAATGTAGAAACACTAGAAGACAAACATGATAAGCATCAATCTAATATGATTGATATTGAAAATATTATTCTAAATGAATTTGTTTCTGTTTTAATTGATCTTGTGGCTATATTGAGAAAAACGAGCCCCCAAATTGTGGAAGAATTTCAATTGTAATATGAAAAATCCAAAACGCATGGTTAACATTGTTACGAATGGGTACCAAACGAAAGGTAACCCATCAAATAAGATAATCTAATGTGGAATTAAATGGATACCCCACACAAGTGGATTTAGACATTACTCCCTTAGGGTCATTTGATATATTAGCTGGCATGCATTGGTTGGAGAAATAGTAAACTATTTGGAGAAAACATTGAGTTGAGCGGATCAAAATGGCTAACTCACATTAATTAGAGTAAAACCAAAACCAATATCAATCAGACAAATCTCATCCTTAGATTTTAAAAGGAGTGCAGGGAAATGATGTCAAGTATACATCATGCATGCACTATTTTGAAGGAAACGCTGACACACTATGTTGTTTAGAGAAGTTCCTTATCATTAAAATTAATATCTGAGATTATTGATGATAATGTTGAATTAACTGTTTTTTATTACATTTACCTTTAAATGACAAGAAATATTTCATAGAAACATCAAAGGAAAATACTAATCTACATGTAGACCTAGAAACTATTAATCATATATGAAAAATGAAGTGTGTATAATTTTAAGATGTTTTTTAGGGTTAGCAAGTTTTTTTTAAAAGTATCTACTTAATGTCTTTCAATAACATAATAATCTATATTTTAGCTAATAAAATTGTAGTAAGGAAACAATTCGTGCATTGAGTACTATCCATGAATATATAACATGAGCTCTAGAGGATCACTCTCAACTGTAATATGGCGTAAGGCACAATTAATTATTTCTCTAAACTATTGGGTTAAGGAGTATTTTTAGTTAGCACAATTTTAACAAAGATCTATAACACTTTTGACACCCTTTTCTAAAAAACTAGTAAATCTTTCCCATGACTTCATAGAGTTGAATAATCTTCATCTTGAATATTAAGAATTTGTCGAATCTGTTGGGGAGGTTGTACCTCTGATCATGTGAGCGATAGCTTTACATGTCCAGAAGACTCGTTATACACAATTAACTGGCTGCCACTACGACTTTCATGTTAAATCATTGAAATTCACAATTGTTCAGAAACCCCGTATTCCAGGCCTGCCTCCCGGCCACACTAGTGTTGAGAACTTGAATAATCTTCATCTTGAATATTAAGAATTCGACGAATTTGTTCGGGGGTTTTACCTCTAATCATGTGAGCGATAGCTTTACACGTCAAGTCCAGAAGACTCTTTACACACACATAATTGGCTGCCAGTACCACTTTCCTTGTCCTCCACTTGGAATATTTTTCCATCGCGGCTCATCAATCTAACAGTACCTGTATTATTACTGTGACTAGATTCCATTTTGAAGGCACGAGCAGACACAATGAAATGAAGAGAGATTATGTTTGACTTCCTCTTTATCGGTGATAGTGCAGATTTTAATCCCCACGTTCATATAAATAGAACAAAATTCTTGCTCACAACCAATTTTAGCAGGTACGACGGATACTTGATTTTGATCATTTTATGGTCAAAATCGAAGAGAATTTGTTAGGGACCTTCCGACAATGTTAATTCCTTTCATATTTTTTTTTATTTTTAATTAATTACATAATTATCGTGGAGATAAATTTTTATTTTTGGTTTTGGTTTGGGAAAAATATTAAAATTTATTAAAATAATATTTCACATAAACTGAATGTGTATCATTTTTTTATTAATAATTTAATTAAAATTAAAAATCATATTTATAACAGAAATATTTATAAATATAATTATCTCATTTATAAAATGATATTCAATTTTTCAAATTACTCTAACAAACTAATTTATTATCATGATGATTAATTTCCATTAAGATCAATGGGTCTATGGACCTAAGAAGAAGAAGAATCTAATTGTAATACTTCAGAATCTTATTTCTATGGTCAAAAGTAAGGGAAAGAAGCCTACCAATATTACTATATTTGGGATGACTTAACAAGTCAATAAAATTGGAAGGATGACACATGATTTTGGTCCCTTCTATAGACTATGTACCTTAGTCTTTTGGTCATGTAGCATAGAGTAGATCACATAATTTTGATTCATTTTGCACAAAGCTATAGAGATGCTCAGTCCTTTATGTCACAGATACGACTTGTTTTGCATGTCTTTAAGTTCATCATTTGTACATTTCAATGCCTTAGAGACTATCCACATGGTTTTCGTTTCTTTTAACTTCAGATCACAGTACACTTCTATCCTCCTTCTCACAGTGCCACAGATTTGCATTGATTACGAAGATGATGGTCTTTTTTAGATGTCAAAGATGGAAGTCTCCCAAATGAGTCGAGCTGCCTTATATAGTGTTAGATAGACCTTGTATCCTTTCATGTTGGTTTCATCATTGATGCCTTGAATCTTCAAATATTTGTTGCTATAGTAAGCTTAATATACCTCATAGAAGTGTCACAAAACCTTATTCAATTGATTGAAGAACAGTACCTCAGATATTCGTTTTTTCCCAAACAAACTTGCTTCAATAATTATGGCCATTTTGGACTTGTTCATACTCTTAGACTAGCCTTTGAACTCAACAGTAATAGATGTGAACTACAGTATTTTGGTTACTCAAACTATACAAATATCATGAATACACCTGGTATTTTTGATTCAGAAAGGAGCGCACAGTCATGCTCAAATTGCCACTGAAAGTATTCTCACAGTAGGTTGTATTCTTTTAAAGATTTCATATAAGCCATTTTATTTTTCTTTGAATACTTTGTAGATTATAAAGATAATGACTTGTATGCTTATCATAGGAGAAGGTGCCTCTAAAATTCACATTAGTATAGGAAACTTATAGGGACTCGTATATGTGTACCTATGCCAAATATTTTGTCGACAACAGAGATATGAATTTCATCCTTGATTTATAGAGATAATGCCATAGAGTCTTTACATGTATTATAGGTCCCTTTTTCTATCCCTTATTTATTTTGATCTGAGCTCCGTTCATAGGAATATTGATGTCTTTCTCCAACTTGAATTACAGAGGTATTGTGCCTCTTTCAATTCATATTTTAAGGAAAGGATGTCATAGAATTTGTATGATACTTTGCTTAAGGTGCCGTAGGGATAAGTAAATAAGCTAATAAATTGTTATCTTTAATCTTCCTTTCCTTCAACCTAGCTCTGATACCATGTTGAGAAATCAAGATGTTTGTAGATTAGGGTATATTTCTCTTAACTTGATAATTAATTGTGAATGTTTGTTGTCTTCTTGTTATCTTATGTTATCTTCTTCATCAAGCTGATACTTCGCAGTTGGAGTTGGACAATCAAATTTTTCATTATAAGGTTGTGACATTAGACTATGATCATCAGTTGAAAATTCTATAAATACAAACCCATTACTGTGAGTCACTGCAGCATATAAAATGTGAGATTCTGACGGATTGTATGCATTGCTTGATACCTCAACAGCCCATTCCTAGAAGTGACGAGCAACATCAAAGAGAGCATCCATCTCATTTCTTCTTGCATAAGTAGCCTGAATTGCAGGGTCCCTCCACATTTCATCAACTATTGGGGCATACTCACATGTTGCAGCTATGAAAAAAATCCATCTAAATTCCCCATTGCCATAATTTCCATTTGAATTTATTTATCATTATTTTATTCTTGTGAGTATTAATTGTCATACCTAACCTCTAGCAATAGTGATGAAGAATCCTAGGTTTTTTGTCCAAGTCTTCATGGCTTCTATGAAGAAGAAAGATATGATTGGTCTACACGAGAAGAGTAATAATAATATCAACAAGCTTGGTCCCCTTGCACCTAGTGATTTCCAAAAACTCCTCTAGATTATGGAAAGGGCACCCCTCGTTAACCCAGATATTGCATTTAATATCTTCACACCACCATTAGTTTCTCTTAAGAGTGGAAAAAAACATCTCGTAGAAGCTAATCAAAACAAACTTCAACTCAATATTTATCTCATCAATTCCTTTCCAAAGCTTAATCAAAGGATCAAAGATATGTGAAATTTTTTCCAATTTTCATTTTTTTATATTTATGAGACATTAAAAATATGTATTTAATTTCTTTCAATAATATAATAATATATAGTTTAGCCACTAACAGTAAATTCTAGTAAGAAAACAATTCATGCAATGAGTACATGTGGTTTTATGTTGCACTATTGCTATCCATAAGTATATAACATGAGTCTAGAGGATCGCTCTCAACGGCCAAAGGCACAATTAATTTTTTCTCTAAACTATTGTAAGGACTACTTTTAGTTCCCACAATTTTAACAAAGATTTATAGCACTTTTGACACCTTTTTTTAAAAACTAGTAAGTCTTTCCCATGGCTTCCTAGAGTTGAATAATCTTCATCTTGAATATTAAGAATTCATTGAATCTGTTGGGGATTGTACCTCTGATCATGTGAGCGATAGCTTTACATGTCAAGTCGATAAGAGTCGTTATACACAGATAATTGGCTGCCACTACTAATTTCATGTTAAATCATTGAAATTCACAATTCTTCAGAAGCCCCGTATTCCAGGCCTGCCTGCCGGCCATACCTCTAATCATGTGAGCGATATCAAAGTTATTTACCAAAGAACGAATAGTTAAAACCAGTGCTGAAGTCGAAACTTCGGACCAATGCTTACCGTAAGCTGAGCTAAGTCATGGCGCCCAGCATCGAGTAGACACCCTATTTGGATTCAATATATCAATGAAATTAAGAGAAATAGATACCATATATGTTGAAACTAACTGAGAATTTTCTTAATACAATGTGCATAGGTAGAGGAGTATTACTTGGAAATTTGGCCAGAGGTGATCTCCATAAGGCGTAGGCAAAAGGCGAACCAAGCAAACGAAGCCTACAGGAGATTTGATAGAGGAACCCTAGACAACTCGAAACAACAAACCAAGAACAGTGACGGGAAGAAACCAAACGAAACCAAATGAAGTTGAATACATAAAATTTTCGAATAATATAGCACCGGCTAGGTCTAAACCCTAACGCATCCTTACCCTACAAGTGGCGGGATCTATGTAGGGGAGTACTACGTACTAAGGATAGCTAAATAGAAGGTGATACACTTTAATGTAGCCCTGAAACACTTCATGAAAATAAATCTAGACTTTTAAATGTGATACGACGCAATGGTACCCAAATCCGCCTCGAGAAAATACGATTGAGTGTTAAATAATGTGGAAATTCGCTGGAGGATTATCTCATGTAAGGAAGTACTAAGCATCCATTAATAAGCATGTGATTCTTCATACGGAAAGATCAATGGAATTGACGCGTAAATGACCCAGTGATATAAGACAAATCGATGCATGTGGGGTACATAACATATAAATCGAAATGTTGCAGGGTGAAATACGTAAGGGCTATAAAGACTCATAGAATGAGTTGTGATCTAATATAATTCGATAAGTTGAGTATAGGGTAAGAGCATAATAATGATCGCGAGGATATTAATAAGGTTAATAATCATAGAGAAATTTTAATAGAAGTTAAACAATGGGAGTTAGAAACTCCAAATCTAAAGTATAAATATAGTCTAAAGACAAGTTAAAAATCTCGTTACATAGGTAACAACTCAAATTGTTAATTGGCATCCTAGTAGAAGTGTAAACTTCAAGGACAGAGTTAACAACGAAATTATAAAACAAATTTGGGTCAACGTACCTTGTTAATGACTATAGAGATAATGGATCGCAATTATTCTTAAGCTGAGACATAAGAAAAACAAAATAAAATTTATTTTGTGTGGCAGAAAGACATTAAAAATGGTATCGGAGCCCAAGGTACATAAACTGGGCTGTTGTTGTGGTGCTCACTGTTGTTGTGTGCTCACTGTATAAATTATTTATTGTTCAAAAAAATAATAATTTATTACTAATCTGTGTTGTTTTGTATAGAGTGGTGTTGAAACAGAAAATTTGAATGGCAGAAGGTGAGGAAATTTATGTTGATCTGCGTGATGACGATAATACACCAGATCCCAAAGCTCCAGTGATGGCTATGTTACACAGTTTGCAATGAGAGATGGTTGAGCTAAGAAGCCAGAATGACAGATTGTCATTAGCCAGTGGGGAGCAAGAAAAGCTCATCAGATAATTAACTTCGTGGAACAGCCAAGAAGGTGAAGGTTCTGGAAAGAGGAAGAATGATGAGTTTGAGGAAGATGATGCTATTAGGCATCAGTATAAGTAGAAAAAGGAATTACAGGGGGAATTCTGAAAGATCAAACCTCCCTCCTATGATGGGGAGAATGAGGAAGATGGTGAACCCTTGTTGTTGAACATGATTAAATATTTCCAAGTCTATGAATATGAAAGCAATCTGAAAGCCAGATTAGCTGTCTACCAGCTACAAGGTAAGGCTACCTTGTGGTGGGAGGATATGAAAATGGTTCATGCCATTGATGAAAATACAGATACTTGGGAAGATTTCCAAGTCAAGATTAAAAACCGCTATTTGAATGAACATTATTATGATGATAAAGCAAAGGAATTCCATGAACTTAGATTGGGACAGCTTACTATTGATGAGTTTGTCACCAATTTTACAAATCTGTTGAGATATCTCCCTTACATTAGGGAAGAGAAGGCCAAGGTACAAAGGTTTTTGAATTTTTTGCCTGCTGTGTACAAAAAGAAGATCGAGTTTGATAACCCAAAAACTATGGACGAAGCAGTGAGAAAAGCTAGATTATGCTACCAGCAGTTTAAAGGAAAGGGTGAGCATGGAAAAGACTAGATAAACAAAGGTGAAATCAATGGAAAGAAATAGAAACCAGCTTACATAAAGAATTTTGGTAGGGATCATGAGAGGAAAAAGTTTAATAATCCAAACAGCTCAGTCTCAAGTTGGTTCCAAACAACTAGATGAAGGAAATAAGAAGGAAGGCACAGTTAAAATGAGGGAACCTTTGAAATGCTAGGGATGTGGAGAACCTCATCTCTTGAGGGATTATCCCCACCGAAACATTTAGATGATTATGAGAGATCGAGAAGCTACCACAGTAAATGATATAGAAATAAATATACCCACTATCACTGCAGCCTTGGAGAATCGACAAGCAGAACACCAAGCTACCATGGTTGAAATGGAAGGTAAGATTGCTCACCAATCTGTCACTATTTTAATTGATCCAGGTGCTTCTTTGAGTTACATTAGTCCACAAGTGGTAGAAAAATGCAATCTCAAGACTGAAAAATTTCAGCAGTCTTGGTTGGTCCAGTTAGCCACTGGAACCAAGAGGAAGGTAACACATAAGTTACCTCAAACAACAATTAAATTAAATGATTTACAGACATAAGTGAATTTAAATATTCTGCCCTTAGGCTCATATAACTTGTTGATAGGAATGGACTGGCTAGAAAAGAGAAAGGTGATGATGAATTATTGGGATAAAACTCTGCATTGCATAGATGAAGAAGGGAACCCTTTTATTCTTAAGGGAAAACCAAAACCCATCTCTGTAAGACAAATATCAGCATTGCAATTAAAAAAAACAGCTAGGAAAGGATATCAAGTATATGCAGTACATGTTGAAGAATTAGAACAGCAACCGGGAGAAAATTTGTTAGATACCTTGCCAGTAGTGAGAGAGTTTAAGGAAGTTTTTCTAGATGAGATTCCTCATCTTCCCTGCCAAAAGAGATATTGACTTTTCAATCTCTTTGGTGCCGGCAGCAACACCTGTTTCCAGAGCCCCTTATCGAATGAGTCCCCCTGAACTCATGGAACTGAAAATGCAATTGCAAGAATTGCTGGATGAGGGTTATATCAGACCGAGTGTGTCTCCTTGGGGAGCACCGATGTTGTTCGTGAAAAAGAAGGATGGAACATTTAGAATGTCCATTGACTATCGTCAACTGAATAAGTTGACAATTAAAAAAAGATACCCTCTACCCCGAATTGATGATCTTTTTGATCAATTAAGAGGAGCTTCAGTATTTTCTAAGATTGACTTAAGGACTCGTTATCACCAGCTCACAATCAAGGAGGAAGACATTAGTAAAACTGCTTTTCGAGCCCAGTATGGATACTACGAATTCTTAGTCCTACCATTCGGTTTGGAAAATACCCTTGCCACCTTTATGTGCTTAATGAACAGTGTGTCAAACAAGTACTTGGATACATTCGTACTAGTGTTCATAGATGATATTTTGGTTTACTCAAAAAGTGAGGAGGAGCACCAAGAGCACTTGAGGATACTGTTGCAAACTCTGAAAGAAAACCAGTTATATGCCAAATTCAGTAAATGTGAATTCTCTAAGGACAAGATCCAATACTTAAGTCATATCATTTCTGAACAAGGGTTGGCTGTTTACCCTGAAAATATAAAGGCTATTAGAGAATGGCCGGTGCCAACTTATGTTTCAGCAGTGAGATCATTCATGGGGATTACAGGTTATTATCGCAGATTTGTGGAAAGATTTTCTACAATAGCATGTCCCATACATTCACTACAAAGAAAAGGGGTCAAATTTGAGTGGACTGAAAAATTCCAAAACAGTTTTGAACAATTAAAATTAAAACTCACTATCGCCCCTATACTAAAAATTGCAGATCCTGATAAAGAATTTATTGTATGTACGGATGCCTGTAGAGAGGGGTTGGGAGGAGTCCTCTTACAGGAAAATTTAGTTATTGCATATGAGTCTAGGAAAATGAAGACACATGAACATAAATATAGTGCATATGATTTGGAATTGGCTGTTGTGATTCATGCCTTGAAGATAACAGCTTTGAAAAAGAAGTTGTTTTGGCCAGGAATGAAAAGAGATGTAGCAGAATATTTAGCTAGGTGCATGGAGTGTCAACTAGTTAAAGTTAAGCATCAGCATCCTGCTGGTCTTTTAAACCCTTTGCCGATTGCAGAATGGAAATGGGACACAATTTCTATAGATTTCATAACAGGGCTACCCAAAACCAAATACCAACATGACTTAGTGATGGTGGTAGTAGACACTTTAACAAAAGTTGCACACTTCATACCTATGAAATCTACGTTTGGGATAGCCCAAGTAGCAGATGTATTCCTGAGGGAAGTAGTAAGGCTCTATGGGGTCCCAAAGATGATTGTTTCAGACAGAGATGCTAAGTTCATAGCAGCCTTTTGGGAAGGTCTATTTGGGGGCATGGGCACTAAGCTGAATTTTAGCACTGCCTATCGCCCTCGGACAGATGGTCAGACGGAGAGAACAAATCAGATTTTGGAGGATATGTTGAGGATGTATGTGATGGATATGCCATCAAAATTGGAAGACTACTTGAATTTAGCTGAATTTGCTTATAATAACTGTTATCAATCATCCATCAAAATCAGCCCATTTGAGGCACTCTATGGAAGGAAGTGTCGTACTCTTTTGAGTTGGAGTCAACCTAAGGATAAACTAATGTTAGGACCAGAGGCTTTACAAGAGATGGAAAAAATTGTTAAACAAATACAAAGAAACATCAAGACAGCGCAAGATAGACTGAAAAACTATGCTGATAGGAAGAGGGTGCATCGAGAATTCAAAGTGGGTGATCACGTATATTTACGCATTAAACCTAAAAAGAGCACACTCTATGCTGGAAGTTGTGCAAAATTGGCTCCTAGATATTGTGGGCCTTTTGAGGTGTTAGAACGGGTGGGACCGGTGGTTTATAAACTGGACTTATTGCCCCATGTTAAAGTTCATGATGTGTTTCATGTTTCCTTATTAAAAATATATGTACATGATGCTTCTCACATTTTTGATTGGAATGTGATACAGGTGGAACGAGAAGGGGAGTTCGTTCCAGAGCCGCTTCAAATATTGGAGCAGGAAGAAATTGAATTGAGGAATCGAACGGTAGCAAGAGTAAAGGTGCAGTGGAAGAACTTTACTGCTAAAGAAGCTACCTGGGAAAGAGAAGCTGAAATGATGGAAAAATATCCATTTTTGTTTGAAAAATGAACTCTAGTAGCTAGATATCAACACCGAGGACGTTGTTTTCTTTCAGGGGGGAATATGTAACACCCCTAGTTTTATGCTTCTTTCAAAGTTAGACATTTGAACTTTAATCCAAAGGAGAGTGGACCCCTTTGGATAAGTATTTTGTGGATGTAATTAAATATTTAATTATGAAAAAAGAAATAAAATAATTCTATGCAAATTGACCAAATGAGAATTATGAGATCACTTGCTAAATCCATGAGGATGGAAAAAGGCAGATACTTTCCCCAAAAATCTTTCAAAAATCCTTGAAATAATTTATTTCAAAATTAGATTTTGAGGAAAATCTAGTTTCCCCAATGAGGTGGAGAGTAGTTGGGAAGAGGTAAAAAGCTGGGAAAAGCAGAAAGCATCTTTAAAAATCCCTAAATAAGGGAAGCCCACAAAAACAGGAAGAAAAGCATCCTGTAATTCTGGTCGCAGAATTAGAAACAAGCTTTGGGGAGAAAAAGCTTAAATAAGCTATTCCTGAATAGATTAGAGGTTGGTCTGTTTTGAAAGATGATCTCAGCTCGGGGGTGAGTTCTGGAGACAGAGGAACTCTAATGTTGCGAGGACTGGTCAATTTCAGAAGTGGTATTCCTAAAAAATTTAAGTATGGTTGAATTACTTGTTATAGTGTTGTGTGATTACTGATTGTGGATGTTGCAAAGCTGAAAGTGGTACTCCATACATTTAACAGAATTGTTTAGAAGAAATTAATCCTCTCAATTCGGTAGAGTTGTAGGAATAGGAATTATGGGGAAAATCACCGAGAAGCTCTAAACCTATTGCTGGTTTAAATCTAGAGATTTATACTAGTCCCATGATCCATTAAGATTATAACTTTAATCTTCTTCTGTGGAATTAATTATATATGATCTAGGAATCCATATATAGAATATTATTTATGAAATTGCAGAAACTGTGAACATTAGGTGCTCCGCAAAAATTATAGATATAATTTTTCTGACAATTGCTTCTAGTGTGAACAGTTACATGAACACAAACATATGTATTAATTCTAGATCTACAGTTAGTAGCTAAATTTAATGAGTCTAGTTACTAAACTGTGAATGATTATAGCAAGGAAACTTTAGTTTAATCATCAGAGAGGAATGAGGTGTAGTAAATCAGAATTTATATTATGGAGTCCTACTAAATCAAAAAAAAAAAGCAAAAAGGGGAAAATGAAATTTACCAAAAGAAATGATAAGAAAATTTAACTCTGAATGTCAATACCTTCCGGAATGAGTCAAGATTTTTTTTAACAGAGCAGTAGATATCATTGATATATCTATTGACCAATATAGTTTATAATATATCATTTTTGTGCACAGGAAAGTTAAAATGAAAGGTTATCAAATAAAACAAAACAAACTGCTGACAATATAGACTGTTCAATGAAAATGAAAAGGACAAATTCTTTCTATAACAATAGGAAAAATGTATATCTATATTCTAAATTTTGCAATATTCTTTGTTCCAATACCATGTTAGCTGGCACTCTGTCTTAGTTAGATGCTCGTGCCAATCTATTTATGGAATTGTTTTTAAAAATAGAGGTGAAGTTTAGATGACAACAACTTCATGGATGAGTCATAGCGAGTGGTTCGACTAAATAACCACGACCTTCCTCCTTTGGCCTCCTGTTTCCACCTTTTGGGGAAACCTCCCAAGGGATAAGGCCTCCCTTCCACTACAGTAGTGATCCCAACCTCCTCCTCTCCCTCTATAAATATAGCCATCCTCCATTGATGGAGCTAGGTGAACTGAAGATTATATAGCATAAATGCTAGAGAGATTTCTATTCGAGATAGAATGGGAGAGTCCCTTATTGAGAGAGATTATACTTGTGCCTTCATCCCATCTAAATTCCCTAACACTCATCAAGACGTGCTTCAATAGAACTGTGCTGAAGGAGGTTTTGATGTCAAGGCTTTGTTGTAACTCTTTATTCTATTTAATACATATGTATAACTATTTTCTGGTTCCCATTTTGCGTTGATGTGTTCTAATTGATGAAATATGATTAACCCTCCTTGAATGGTTCATAATTATGAATGAGTTGGTTGTTTTGTATGCTACTCGTGTTTTTTGATCTTGTGCAGTTATCCAAGCATCGCTGTGAACATATTGTGATTTTCCGAGGAAGGAATCGAGTGGCCACGACTACAATAGCTACGAAGACGATGTTGGACTCGCGACTCCACTAGGCATCAGCGTGAGTTTGTCTTTATGCCCTTGTCAAGTCGACTTCGGTCGTATGTTGGTTTGTCTATCTATTATGGTCTATTTTCTTGTTTAGAGTCCACTTTTTCAGCTCTAGAGTGTCATAATTGACCTCTTCATTCGATTTCTCATTCTCCCATAGATATCTGGCTTGGTGCATTTTTCAATTGAACAGTCGCACCGATTGGTGCGTGTTTCTTGTGTCGCACTAGCGCCAAGCCCTCTTTGGTGCAGATTATAGCCTTACAGTCCCCTCGAATCCTATAGGGTTTGGATTGACTGTCCTTTTGAGTTTTTGGTGAGTTATACTTGCCTCTAGGTCTATTTATGATTTGAAATTGTTTTGTTTAGATTGTTTTACTTTCATAGGCTTGTTTTTCTCAGTTGTACGTATGTTTACTTATCAGTGTAGTTTATGGCCTTAGGGATTCTCAGTGTCCTAGCTCACTGAGGCCTTCTAATTGGAAGTCGATTCATATTTATTCTTGTGAGTCACACCTCTTGATCAATTTCATTTAAGTCCTTTTTGATCCGTTGAGCGTTTGTTCTGGTTGAATGATCATTTCCGATTTTGTTTGAATTTCTTCTTGCTGCTCCTAGCATAGATCAAATTGCTTGTCGAGATTGTTTCAAAACTTTCTCTTTATTTGGAAGAGTGCACCATTCGTTTGAGTGCATCTTTGTGTTTGTGTTTCTTTCATCCGTTAGTGAATTTATCTATTTACATTCGCAATACTCAAACTAGTGTTTTTCATGTTTTTTCGTATAATTAGTGCATTGTGTGCTTCATTTTGTTGAAAAATCAAAAAATTGCATTGTTTTCATTTGCATGAAAAAGGAAATTTCTTTCGCATAACTAGTTCTTCATTAACTAGGAAAGAATTTTTAATTTTTCGCTTGATCAAATTATATGCATTAGCGGATTTATTCGTTTGATTTCATTTGATTGCTATTGTTTGAAAGATCTCTATCCTTCTTGTAATTAGCATTCATTGAATGGAAAATGGTGTTCAGTTGGACATAGTTTTCATTTAGGGAATTTAAGATCGACATTGAGTAAGGACTTGAAATTGAAACATTATTCGAGATCAACTATAAAATGAATTGAATTATCCTAAGGAAACATTGGAACCTAACACAAAAATTTTAGTGGTCTAGGCTAGAGACGTGTTCCAACGTCTTAAAACCTAGTAGTTTCCATTCTCATTTTTGGCTTTAGACACGGCTACTATGGACATGGGTTCCCCATACCTTCGAGTATATTAAGATAGACCCCTATAGGTTTAAATCATTTATCCATAGGAAGCCGAATCTGCTACCATGTAAGCGTGATACACCGAACACAACATTCGAGGAAACCACTTGCATGTACAGAAAGTCCATGGTCATATCTCTTTCATTTGATCACCAAGGAGTATATTGCATTTCACGAAAACTTGGTACACCCTTTTTATTAGATTAACAAAGTAGTCATTTCGATCTTTTCATGACTCTTTAAAAAGACAAGAGATCATCGAGCACTTGTCCTTTCACGCTCGTTTAAAATTGAAAGTGACTAGAGTCACCTTTTTCCTATTTCTCGACTCTTAAAAAATGAAACAACAAAGTTTGGTTTCAATGTCATAAAATAAATTCCCACAATTATATGCGCACTTAGAGTTTTTTACTTGGCTTGTTTTGTTTTTCCTTAGGCCTTGGTCTTGAAACCTTATTTCAGCTCTCTCTTTTTCCTTTTCTGTTTTTGAAATATGGTCACAGTGGCAGAACTACCAGTCTCATCATCTTCATCACTACCTCCTAGTGGTAGTTCTTTTCTTGGCATGTCTTACGAAACCCCTGAGCTCGTTATGTCTATGGAGTTTTCGTAACTTATTCTCCCAACTGTTTTACCTCTCGCTACTCGATCTCCTCCTGAAGAGCCCATTGAGTTCAATTGGCCTCTTTTAGGTGGTTGGTCTGTTTTTGGGGATGAGGAAGAATTCCCTCTCCTTAATTTGGGATCACCATTTATAGTTGATGCTATACTTCCTAGTCCTATGTCATATTTTCGATGATTTTACAACTTCACGAGATATGGATTCTTCAAGTCCTGTTGACAGTGAAGGAATGTCTGTTTCTACAGGTAAATATCAAATTTTCCTTGAAGATCTCCCGCATGTTTCTGTTCAATATTCTCCGCAATCGGTGTCACTTCCACCCGGTTGTCGAACTTTGAGTTAGATTATATCTAGTGTTACATTTATAGCACAATCCAATACATAAACTCCTCCCATTAGTTTAGTCCTCCCTTCGTTAGGACTATCACCTTTGACACTGAGTTCATCAGCTATTGTTACATCTGTCCCAGTTTGACCTACCATCTGTGTAGCTTTTTCTACACCGGTTGTTATGACACAGTCACCAGAGTCTTTTCACACTTTTCAGTCTATCATAATTAATCCGACATGACCTGTCAATCAGGGTCTGAGTAGATCACAAACTCACGCTCTCGAGTCTGCACCTGCTAGTACAGTTACGACTATGCCTATGGTTTCTACCTATACTTTTGATAAGCACATGTTGGAAATTCATCGACTATATGCTCCTTCTCTGGATACTCAACCTCTTGTAGCTCCATCTACGTCTAGTATGACTTCGACTGCCCCTATAATTCTTGGTAGCCTCACTTTCGAAGAGTATCTTTTGGCCATTCAGCAACAGAACTCTCACGGTTTCCGGCCACCACAAGTGTTGTAGAATTTGATATTCCAAATGCTTCCCCACACTCAGATTTAAGTTGGTTTTAGCCTCTTTCCTCTTTCTTCCATGGTCTTCACTTTCATGACTAAACTGAGAGGTTAACTCTCTGAGTAGCCTTTATTTATCTTCACTTGCTTGCAACAATCATTCATTGTTAGTCCTTAGCTGAACCATTTCTCGTTGCATATCTCTTATCATGTCCAGCAACTGAGCATTTTGATCTGGTGGGCTTTCTGCACCGCCTAGATCCACGTACAACTCTTCTTATTCATTCATAATAACAATTGTACAAGTTCTAAACTTCAATCATTGTACAAAGAAATTAAATAGTAAATCATATTCTGTAAAGGAAATAAATTTTGTTCTCTTATATTTCACAACAGCATATTTTTGGGTTTTTATGTGTGGGAACAAATAGGCCCATTTTTTTCAACATGGGCTCTGATGTCATTGTTTATTTATTGATATCATTATATTGCTCCTACTTTCACTTTCTTAGTTCTTCTTCTGTCATTTAATTATTTTATTTTCTTAATGTATATTCTCTTATAGAAATTAATTCAAGGATATTATTTCCATCTTTCCAAATTTAATGATGTCGTCTCTTAATTCATCTGTATGAATATTTTCTTAAACACTCATTCCTTAAATATGATTTGAAATTCTTCTCATATACATGGTATCTTTATACTTATTTTAATGTATAAAATTTCAAAATGCTCATACTAATTTAACACTTATAGTTAGAGATTCTAGCCTCTCTCTAAACATTTACGTATGTCACTATATACATACATCCAATTTAACTGTAATTAACCATTAAGAGTTTCCTCATATATATATTTTCTATCATATATTACGATTTTGACATATATTTAATTTCCTATATTGTATATATATACATTGTTTTATCTCTAAGTCTATAAGACTATTTTCGAGATTTCATATGTATATTTATTCAACAGAGGATTTCAATTCAGCTTAACTCATGCCTACGATTTTATGTAGTAATCTCTATTATTATGCTTCGAATAAGATATTAGTCCTTTTGTTTTTATGCTTGGTTCAACACATATTTAATGTCCTAAAATTTCTTTCATAGCCGTTGAATTCAAATTATGTACCTCATACCCTTATCGTATTTCCACATTATGAATTGTATTGAACTCAGATGTGACAATATCATCTATGTCAGTGTTTTCAAATGCGAATTGATACTCAATGATTTGTCTTTTAAGATTGATTTGATGATCTTATATTTTATATAGTTTTTACCGAGATATTTCTTTATTTTATTAAATGACAGACAACTTTATAGTGAGTCTGACCTGTATCATCACATGGGCTTATTAACTTAGCCAGATCGCTGTATGGTGGATTTATTTTGTGGATTAATGGTTAAGATCACATCGTATTTTGTTAACACCAATTGATCTTAGTTAGGGTTTCATTTTTTTCCATCGTTTTATTTTTGGGCAACTTCTTCACTGTGTGTTCGTCTTTGGTGAATTTCCACTTCAAACGTGAATGGCCTACATCCATTTTCCTGCCTTTTTCCGGAACATCACAGAGGTCACAAAATTTCAGAGTTTCATTTTCCTTTAAATTTGGTTTAATGAACATAAGATTTATAGGAATCATTGAGGTTTCCTTTCTTTAACTTGTTCATGATGTTTATGGTCATTTGTTAATTTCACATATTAACAAAATGTTTTATTACATAGGAAAGCCCCCTCTTTTTATGCTTCCGTACAATTCATGAATTTACATCAACAGTATATGGTTTCCAACTCAAAACGTAGGTAATACATTTTATATACTTTCCATACTATTACAAAATTATAATTTCATTCCTAGTTCACCATACTGACATGTATGTTTGATTTTATTATTTATTTTACAAATGAAACTTCACTACCTCATACTTGGCTAATAAGGTATATTTATAATTTTAATTATATTGACGATTTTTAATAATTTGTCTATTTGTTTTAGATTCTATTTGATCTGAATCTAACCCATTTTTGTGTGGGTTTTTGATTCTATTTGATCTGAATCTAACACATTTTTGTGTGGGTTTTTGGTACAGGTACATCATCTTCATAGTTTACACCATCATAATTTCAAATTTTCAAATTTCTTCGACAAAATAACTTACTATAATTTTTATTTCATCCATCTACAGGTTGGTCGCTACCATCTATAGAATTCAGCCATCTAACTAATGTTTTGTCAATATATATATATATATATATATATATATATATATATATATATATATATATATAGATAGATATATATATATATATAGATATAGATATATATATATATATATTTGTAATATATATATATTTTTGTAATTTATATCAGTAATATTCGACTTTCAATCAATATTAATTTGACATTAATAAGTTTCAAAGATATTAATATGTTTTTCTTGTCATCTTTGTTAGATGAATTTAATTCTGGAACCATTTCTGTACATGATTTAGAATTTATTTATTATATTCAGAATGCATATATATGTATGAATAATTCATAGCTTATAGATTCTAAATCTATATTGTATTATGAATATATAATGGTTTCTAATATATATTACCTCTCCATGTATAATGGTTTTCAAGGTTCTTAGTCACTATATTGTTGTTAGAAGTATATATATTTGCAAGTTTATGAATTTGTACAATTTAAGTTTAAGTACATAGTTTGTACAGAATATTTCCTTATTGATTTAATACAATAGAGCTCACTGTACATATTTTTACTTCCTCTTGTTTACATAATTGGCTAGGAATTTTTTTTATGGATTACCATGCTTCTCTTAACATCTTAGAATGTTATTTCATTTTAATGATGTATTTATATATGTAATATAGAAATTGATAGAAACCTAACAACATATTTAAACCCTTCTACTTAGGTTTTTGAGATTTTGTTTGTTGGTTATTTAATTTAACTTGTCTGCCTAGCTATAGAGAGAAAGTATCTATACCTACTATAGTTACTTTTCTGTTAAATACATATGATACTTTATTCCGAAAGAATAAAATTACTTATCACAGATTTATAATTCAAGATACACAATTTTCAGCTAAACTCATAACTAAATCATATTAATTCTAAATCAATCATCATGATAATAAAAAAATCACAAGACATGATTTAACAACTATGGTGCAAGATATGAAGCATAAGGTCAGAAATAGGATGGGTATTGTGATGAAATTACAAATTCTGATTTATGCAGATAGATCACTGCAATATTTCTTATAGTTTCATGACTATTTAATCCAACAAAATTCATGAGTCATCATTAACTTCTAGTTGTGTGGAGGCTTTCTATGTACAAGTAATCCAAAGCTACTAGATTTTATCAAAGATGGTGTAAAAAGAAATGTTGCAATACAAACTTGATATGATCCAAACCTCAACATCCCTTGAACCTACATTGTCGAAAAGATTAATCAGGTTCTCGTAATGGAAATCAATTTTCTAGAAGTTACTCAATATCTCTTAACCCTCTAATTATAAGAAGTCATATACATGTTCAACTAGTTCTAGCCAAAATTAGAGGGTCTACATCAATGGGTATATACAAATGGGACCATAAATTGTAAAAATCATTATTTTTCTAGGAGTTTTTTTGTTGTACAATTCCATATATTCAAGGACTTGGAGTTCACTGTTAATGAGGGTTAATGGTTTTGGCATAGTATATGACCTTCTATAATGATATGGTTTTCTCAGTATATTTCAAATACATTGTTAATCTTCAAAATTCCATTTCTGGACCACATGGTTTCTCGGTATAATTTGAATACATTAGTGGTCTCCAAAATTCCATTTTTGGTCATATTACATAACCTCCAGCCTCCCTTTTTCACATCACGGAGTTTTAGAAGGAATTGAAAACACTTGGGTGCTTTGTAAAGACCTGAGAGGAAATAAATATAAAGGGAATATTTATTCTTATTGGGATTTGTGTAGAGATATACCTTACTAAATGTTTATCTCATTGCATTCACTTGATTACTATCAATTTCTAGTGCACCAAGGTTTTAAAAATATGACATTACAATGTATTATATCTCTCACAACTAGACACTACGAAATACATGCCGATAGGAAAAAAAATCCAAAATGAAAAAATAAAGAACCCCAAAATTTAAAGGAATGGAAATTTCAAGAGAAAAAATAATTAGAAAAAGAGGACGAAGAAATAATGGAGAACTATGTGGATTCTAAGAAACTAGAAAATATATTACTAGATGGAGGGGTTGCGGAGATAGAAACAATGATTTAAAATCTGCGAGTAAGTTAATTAGTAGAAACTCCAATTCCAATGTAGCAACACTAGAAGACAAACATGATAAGCATCAATCTAATATGATTGATATTGAAAATATTATTCTAAATGAATTTGTTTCTGTTTTAATTGATCTTGTGGCTATATTGAGATAAACTAGCCCCCAAATTGTGGAAGAATTTAAATTGTAATATGAAAAATCCAAAATGCATGGTTAACATTGTTAAGAATGGGTACCAAACGAAAGGTAACCCATCATATAAGATGATCTAATGTGGAATTAAATGGATACCCCACAAAAGTGGATTTATACATTACTCCCTTATGGTCATTTGATATATTAGCTGGCATGGTTGGAGAAATAGTAAACTCTTTGGAGAAAACATTGAGTTGAGCGGATCAAAATGGCTAACTCACATTAATTAGAGTAAAACCAAAACCAATATCAATCAGACAAATCTCATCCTTAGATTTTAAAAGGAGTGGAAGGAAATGATGTCAAGTATACATCATGCATGCACTATTTTGAAGGAAAAGCTGACACACTATGTTGTTTAGAGAAGTTCCTTATCATTAAAATTAATATCTGATATTATTGATGATAATGTTGAATTAACTGTTTTTCATTATATTTACCTTTAAATGAAAAGAAATATTTCATAGAAACATCAAAGGAAAATACTAATCTACATGTAGACCTAGAAACTATTAATCATATATGAAAAATGAAATGTGCATAATTTTAAGATGTTTTTTTAGGGTTAGCAAGTTTTTTTTTTAAAGTATCTACTTAATGTCTTTCAATAACATAATAATCTATATTTTAGCTAATAAAATTGTAGTAAGGAAACAATTCATGCAGTAAGTACTATCCATGAATATATAACATGAGCTCTAGAGGATCACTCTCAACTGTAGTATGGCCTAAGGCACAATTAATTATTTCTCTAAACTATTGGGTTAAGGAGTATTTGTAGTTAGCACAATTTTAACAAAGATCTATAACACTTTTGACACCCTTTTCTAAAAAACTAGTAATTCTTTCCGATGATTTCATAGAGTTGAATAATCTTCATCTTGAATATTAAGAATTTGTCGAATCTGTTAGGGAGGTTGTACCTCTGATCATGTGAGCGATAGCTTTACATGTCCAGAAGACTCGTGATACACAATTAACTGGCTGCCACTACGACTTTCATGTTAAATCATTGAAATTCGCAATTGTTCAGAAGCCCCGTATTCCAGGCCTGCCTCCCGGCCACACTAGTGTTGAGAACTTGAATAATCTTCATCTTCAATATTAAGAATTCGACGAATTTGTTCGGGGGTTTTACCTCTAATCATGTGAGCGATAGCTTTACACGTAAAGTCCAGAAGACTCTTTACACAGAGATAATTGGCTGCCAGTACCACTTTCAAAAGGGTTTCATGATCATGGAGGCTTTCAAGGAACTCTGAATCCCACCTACTGTTGTTAACATCATGAGCGTCATGAAGCGCATGGTATGTGCAATATTGGATCACCTTTTCCAAAATGTTGCTTGAAACGAGAGGCAGAGGAATAGAGTCGTCGGTGCCAAAGTCGTCCATCACCTTCTTTATAATCTGAGACTCGGAAGCCACCTTGTCCTCCACTTGGAATATTTTTCCATCGCAGCTCATCAATCTAACAGTACCTGTATTATTACTGTGACTAGATTCCATTTTGAAGGCACGAGCAGACACAATGAAATGGAGAAAAGGATTAATGATGGTGCTTGACGCAGAAAGCGTGCTCTTGGAATGTTGCGCCTGAACGAAATGTAAAGAAGAGAGATTATGTTTGACTTCCTCTTTATCGGTGATAGTGCAGATTTTAATCCCCACGTTCATATAAATAGAACAAAATTCTTGCTCACAACCAATTTTAGGAGGGCCGACGGATACTTGATTTTGATCATTTTATGGTCAAAATCGAAGAGAATTTGTTAGGGACCTTCCGACAATGTTAATTACTTTCATTTTTCTTTTTTTTTTAATTAATTACATAATTATCGTGGAGATAAATTTTTATTTTTGGTTTTGGTTTGGGAAAAATATTAAAATTTATTAAAATAATATTTCACATAAATTGAATGTGTATCATTCTTTTATTAATAATTTAATTAAAATTAAAAATCATATTTATAACAGAAATATTTATAAATATAATTATCTCATTTATAAAATGATATTCAATTTCTCAAATTACTCTAACAAACTAATTTATTATCATGATGATTAATTTCCATTAAGATCAATGGGTCTATGGACCTAAGAAGTAGAAGAATCTAATTGTAATACTTGAGAATCTTATTTCTATGGTCAAAAATAAGGGAAAGAAGCCTACCAATATTACTATATTTGGGATGACTTAACAAGTGAATAAGATTGGAAGTATGACACATGATTTTGGTCCCTTATATAGACTATGTACCTTAGTCTTTTGGTCCTGTAGCATAAAGTAGATCACATAATTTTGATTCATTTTGCACAAAGCTATAGAGATGCTCAGTCCTTTATGTCACACATAAGACTTGTTTTGCATGTCTTTAAGTTCATCATTTATACATTTCAATGCTTTAGAGACTATCCACATGGTTTTCGTTTTTTTTAACTTCAGATCACAGTACACTTTTATCCTCCTTCTCACACTGTCACAGATTTTCATTGATTACGAAGATGATGGTCTTTTTTAGATGTCAAAGATGGAAGTCTCCCAAATGAGTCGAGCTGCCTTATATAGTGTTAGATAGACCTTGTATCCTTTCATGTTGGTTAGATGTCAAAGACGGAAGTCTCCCAAATGAGTCGAGCTGCCTTATATAGTGTTAGATAGACCTTGTATCCTTTCATGTTGGTGTCATCATTGATGCCTTGAATCTTCAAATATTTGTTGCTATAGTAAGCTTAAGATACCTCATAGAAGTGTCATAAAACCTTATTCTATTGATTGAAGAACAATACCTCAAATATTCGTTTTTTCCCAAACAAACTTGCTTCAATCATTATGGCAATTTTGGACTTGTTCATACTCTTACACTAGCCTTTGAATGATAGATGTGAGCTACAGTATTTTGGTTACTAAAACTATAGAAATATCATGAATACACTTGGTATTTTTGATTCAGAAAGGAGGGCACAATCATGCTTAAATTGCCACTGAAAGGATTCTCACAGTAGGTTGTCTTCTTTTAAAAGATTTCATATAAGCCATTTGCTTTTTCTTTGAGTACTTTGTAGATTATAAAGATAATGACTTGTATGCTTATCATAGGAGAAGGTGCCTCTAAAATTCACATTAGTATAGGAAACTTACTTCATAAATCAACATGGAAACTCGTATATGTGTACCTATGCCAAATATTTTGTCGACAACAGAGATATGAATTTCATCCTTCATTTATAGAGATAATGCCATAGAGTTTTTACATGTATTATAGGTCCCTTTTTCTAGACCTTATGTATTTTGATCCGAGCTCCGTTCATAGGAATATTGATGTCTTTCTTCAACTTGAATTACAGAGGTATTGTGCCTCTTTCAATTCATATTTTAAGGAAAGCATGTCATAGAATTTGTATGATACTTTGCTTAAGGTGCCATAGGGATAAGTAAATAAGCCAATAAACTATTATCTTTAATCTTCTTTTTCTTCAACCTAGCTCTGATATCATGTTGAGAAATCAAGATTTTTGTAGATTAGGGTATATTTCTCTTAACTTGATAATTAATTGTGAATGTTTGTTGCCTTCTTGTTATCTTATGTTACCTTCTTCATCACGTTGGAGTTGGACAATCAAAGTTTTCCAGCATATAAAATGTGAGATTCTGACGGATTGTATGCATTACTTGATACCTCACCAGCCCATTCCTAGAAGTGACCAGCAACATCACGGAGAGCATCCAGCTCATTTCTTCTTGCATAAGTATCCTGAATTGCAGGGTCCCTCCACATTTCATCAACTATTGAGGCATACTCACATGTTGCAGCTCGGAAAAAACTCCATCTAAATCCCCCATTGCCATAATTTCCATTTGAATTTATTTATCATTATTTTATTCTTGTGAGTAGTAATTGTCATACCTAACCTCTAGCAATAGTGATGAAGAATCCTAAGTTTTTTGTCCAAGTCTTCATGGCTTCTATGAAGAAGAAAGATATGATTGGTCTACATGAGAAGAGTAATAATGATATCAACAAGCTTGGTCCCCTTGCACCTAGTGATTTCCAAAAACTCCTCTAGCTTATGGATGTAAATACCAAAAAGGTAGCGGAAAAAAGGGCACCCCTGGTTAACAGATATTGCATTTAATATCTTTACACCACCCTTAGTTTCTCTTAAGAGTGGAAACAACCATCTCGTAGAAGCTAATCACAACAAACTTCAACTCAATATTTATCTCATCAATTCCTTTCCAAAGCTTAATCAAAGGATCAAAGATATGTGAAATTTTTTCTAATTTTCATTTTTTTATATTTATGAGACATTAAAAATATGTATTTAATTTCTTTCAATAAAATAATAATATATAGTTTAGCCACTCACAGTAAATTCTAGTAAGAAAACAATTCATGCAATGAGTACATGTGGTTTTATGTTGCCCAATTGCTATCTATAAGTATATAACATGAGTCTAGAGGATCGCACGGCCAAAGGCACAATTAATTATTTCTCTAAACTATTGTAAGGACTACTTTTAGTTCCCACAATTTTAACAAAGATTTATAGCACTTTTGACACCTTTTTAAAAAAACTAGTAAGTCTTTCCCATGGCTTCCTAGAGTTGAATAATCTTCATCTTGAATATTAAGAATTCGTCGAATCTGTTGGGGATTGTACCTCTGATCATGTGAGCGATAGCTTTACATGTCAAGTCCAGAAGAGTCGTTATACACAGATAATTGGCTGCCACTACTACTTTCATGTTAAATCATTGAAATTCACAATTCTTCAGAAGCCCCGTATTCCAGGCCTGCCTGCCGGCCATACCTACTGTTGAGAGGTTAAGTCATCTTCATCTTGAATATTGAGAATTCGACGAATCTGTTCGGGGGTTTTACCTCTGATCATGTGAGCGATAGCTTTACACGTCAAGTCGAGAAGACTCTTTACACAGAGATAATTGGCTGCCAGTAACAATTTCAAAAGGGTTTCATGATCCTGGAGGCTTTCAAGGAACTCTGAATCCCACATACTGTTGTTAACATCATGAGCTTCATGAAGCACATGGTATGTGAAATATTGGATAACCTTTTCCAAAATGTTGCTCGAAACGAGAGGCAGAGGAATAGAGTTGTCGGTGCCGAAGTCGTCCATCACCTTCTTTATAATCTGAGACTTGGAAGCCACCGAAGCTCATCAATCTAACAGTACCTGTATTATTACTGTGACTGGATTCCATTTTCAAGGCACGAGTAGACAAAATAAAATGGAGAAAAGGAGTAATGATGGTGCTTGCTGCAGAAGCGTGCTCTTGAAATGTTGCGTCTGAACGAAATGGAAAGAAGCGAGATTATGTTTGACTTCCGCTTTATCGGTGATAGTGCAGAATTTAATCCCCACGTTCATATAAACAGAACAAAATTCTTGCACACAACCAATTTCAGGAGGGCCGACGGATACTAGATTTTGATCATTTTATAGTCAAAATCGAAGAGAATTTGTTAGGGACCTTCCGACAATGTTAATTCATTTCCTATATGTATAGATATATTTATTAATTACATAATTATCTTGTAGATAAATTTTTATTTTTTGTTTGTGAATAATATTAAAATTTATTAAAATAATATTTCACAGAAATGAAATGTCTATCGTTTTTTATTAATTATTAATAATTTAATTAAAATTATAAAAATTATAATGAAAAGAAAAATATTTATAAACATAGTTATCTTATTTATATAAATAATATTCAATTTCTCAAATTACTTTAATAAACTAATTTATCATGATGATGATTAACTTTCACTAAGATCAATGGGGTTTATGGACCTAAGGAGAAGAAGAATCTAATTGTAATACTTGAGAGTCTTATTTCTATGCTCAAAAATAAGGGAAAGAAGCCCACCAATATTACTATAGTTGGGATAACTTAACAAGTCAATAAGATTGGAAGTATGACACATGTTAGGGAAAAGATAAAGGATGTGGGTAATGGTGGGACAATCTAAAAGATGGTGTTTTTAATCCTCCACGGTGAAGCTAACAAATTCTATGGTCCTAGGGACTCTTGCGAGTAGACAACACTGCCTTATAAGAATTAGTTCTAATGTTAGCCATGTTTATCTTTTTCTTAGAGGTCAAAACAGAAAGGTAATTCAGCTTGTGAAGGGTGGGGTTGATCACCTTCTTATAATATCTAACCTTCCTTTTACCCTCCAATTCGTTATCATTCCATATAATATCCTTAAATTTTTAGGTGATAGTATCTTTGAGAGTATCCTTGCTTCTGAAGATGATGTAGTCATTTATCCTCCAATGGTTGAGCCAATACTAAACATCCTTAAGTCACCCGGGCTTGAGGCCAAGGTGGGGGTTCTCACTACTGTTAGAAGCAATTTTAGGAAGCCTCTTCGATTCCATGTTGTACAAGTTCTTCTTCTTATAAATCACATACTTAAACATAGTGCTTTCAATAGGGGAGAGGGAAACTTCAATCAATAGGATAGCATAGGAGGTATTTTCAATCTTCTTCAGATTGTAGGTTATGAATTGCCTTGGAATTATCTCAATTTTAGTTATGAATTGACTTGGAATCATCTCAATTTTACTCCATGAGACTTTGGATATAATGCAACTAGATACTTCGCAACCTTATAAGAAAACATGGGTGAAGAGTGTCTCAAAGAGGAACATTATCTTACTCCAAATACAATGGTCAACATCCTTAAAGTTTTTTCAAGATGATAATAAGATTTTTAGCCTACAGTGATTCTTTTCTAAATGATGTAATTTGAATTGAGCTTATAAGTAATTTAAATGAGCTACTATCTATAAGAAGAGACTAAGAGAAGTGCTCCAAGCTATTGTTACCATAGAAACAATTTCCATGGGTGATCATTTTGGATTGAATTATGATGATTTTAGTCTTGTTACTATTAACGTCATACCCAAAGTGGAGTAATAGTCATGAAGAGTCCTACATTTTTTGTCCAAATCCTCATTGCTTCAAGGAAGAAAGAGATATCATTGGTGTAGAGGAGAAGAGTAATGATAATACCAACAAGTTTGGATGAAAAATAATATTAAAATTTATTAAAAGAATATTTCATAGAAATTAAATGTTTATCATTCTCTTAGTAATTATTCATAATTTAATTAAAATTATATTATACTTCCATTGTCTCTCATCATGTATACATCTTAATTCTAAGCTAAAACTTTGATCTCCCTAAATGATAGTAGTACCAGAACTTTTCTCCAACATCATCATAAGACATCACTAATATTATTATAATTTTATAATACTATTGTTGAAATCAATATTCCCTAATGAATGGATATATTTCACTCTTCAACATCTTTCCAATGATTAGTCATATGTACCATGGTGGGTTCACCTACATAAGATATTCCATTCAATTGAATACTTCCATGCCCCATTTTGAATTTTAAGAAGGGAGATATGCGAATAAACCCTCGAAGAAGACATTCTATTTCAAGTCTCCTCTAAATAGTTAAATTAAATAAATACAATCTAGGCATGAATTTGTGAGTAAATAAATAAATAAAATTATAACTTTGTCAATAAATAATGAATTTTGACATTGTTTTAAGGATTTAGATTATCAATTAAATGTACAACACTAAAAACCTGTATCATAATTTTACAACTCATTCTACTTCCATCAACAAATTCCTTGTTAATATTTGGCTATGATAAAAATAAGAATTTCAGGATAAAAAATCATTGGAAATAATATAGTGAATCCCAACTATGTGGTTATCCATATCATCTAACTACCTAAGCACTAAAGACTTATTTTACCAAATTTTGTTCTTAGTGTATTATAACAAAAAAATACTTTAACAAGTTATTTAAAACTAGTTAGCATTATACTAGAAAAGAAAACCATTGCTTAGTTTGTGGAAAATGGTAAATGAAACATGACCTCATATAGATAGAATATGGTTGTACACTGCGTGATTTGCTGATGACAAATGAAGATGGTTGTTGACATTATAATTCAAAGCTAGCACACTATGTGATTGTTGGGGACAAATCACGATGGTTGTTGGCATTATAATTCGAGGCTAGCACTCTTCTTAAGAGTGGTTCATATTAACTATAAAGTGAAGTATGTAGGGATTTTAAAATGGTCGGTATATAAGTGAATTTATACATAATAGATTATCAACTCTGTAACCATAAAGCATGTCCATTTTGAAGTCACGCACCTAGTTATGGTAGGTAAGGTTCATGTTAAACTCATGATGATGTGGCTTATGCCAAAAAGACATCACTAATATTATTATAATTTTATAATATTGTTGTTGAAGAAGTCAATATCTCCTAATGGATGGATATATTTCACTCTTCAACATATTTGCAATGATTAGTCATCTGTCCCATGGTGGGTTCATCTAAACAAGATATTCTATTCAATTGACTACTTACATGCCCCATTTTGAATTTTAAGAAGGTACATTTTCCCTTCAGAATAAACCTTCCAATTGAGACAAGAAGACATTATATTTCATGTCTCCATTAAAGGGAGCTATTTCCACATCAAATTGGTTAACTATCTATCCATTCAATATTACCAATACAAATAAAGTACATTTGATGTTCTAGTTTTATTTTAGGATAAAAATAGTTATCAATGGCTTTGTTATGTGAAAATCCATTTTTCATTATTCTTACTTTGTGCTAGTTAAGTGAACCATTTGACTTGTAATTGATCTTCATGAGAGAATTATACATTCAATTTTTTTCCATGTTGAATGAATGTTTGAGGTATGTAAAAGCAAATAAATCCACTTCTTGTTAGATGGCTTCTTTAATTTTTCCATAAACCCTAATGCATCCTTACCATTCAGGTGGCGAGATCTTTGTAGCGGAGTACTGCGTACTAAGGATAGCCGAATAGAAAGTGATACACTTTAATGTAGCCTTGAAACACTTCATGAAAAGAAATCTAGCCTTTTAAATGTGATACGACGCAATGGTACCCAAATCCACCTCGAGAAAATACGATTGAGTGTTAAATAATGTGGAAATTCGCTGGAGGATTATCTCACCTAAGGAAGTACAGAGCAACCATTAATAAGCATGTGATTCTTCATACGGAAAGATCAATGGAATTGACGCGTAAATGACCCAGTGATATATATATAAAAGTCTCGAAATTTGTTAGAAGACAAATCGATGCATATGGGGTACATAACATTTAAATCGAAACGTTGCAGGGTGAAATACGGTTTATAAAGAGACTCATAGAATGAGTTGTGATCTAATATAATTCGATAAGTTGAGTATAGGGTAAGAGCATAATAAGGACCGCGAGGATATTAATAAGTTTAATAATCATAGAGAAATTTTAATAGAAGTTAAACAATGGGAGTTAGAAACTCCAAATCTAAAGTATAAATATAATATAAAGACAAGTTAAAAATCTCGTTACATAGGTAACAACTCAAATTGTTAATTGGAGTCCTAGTAGAAGTGTAAACTTCAAGGACGGAGTTAACAACGAAATTATAAAACAAAGTTGGGTCAATGTACCTTGTTAATTACTATAGAGATAATGGATCACAATTATTCTTAAGCTAAGACATAAGAAAAATAAATAAAAAATTATGTTGTGTGGCAGAGAGACATTACAAATGGTATCAGAGCCCAAGTTACATAAACTGGGCTGTTGTTGTGGTGTTCCATGTATAAATTATTTATTGTTGAAAAAAAATAAAATTATTACTAATATGTGTTGTTTAGTGTACAGTGGTGCTGAAACAGAAAAGTTGAATGGCACAAGGTGAGGAAATTTATGTTGATCTACGTGATGACAATAATACACCAGATCCCAACGCTCCAATGATGGCTATGTTGCATAGTTTGCAACGAGAGATGGTTGAGCTAAGAAGCCAGAATGATAGATTGTCATTAGCTAGTGAGGAGGAACAACTCATCAGAGACATAATGGCGATCATGATGGGACTAACTGAGTACATAACTGTCTAGAAAACTTTTTTAGATTCATTAGTCTTTCAAAATTTAAATAGGGAAGCAGTCCATAAAATCATTTAGAGTAAACTCTTTTTGTTTTCACCACCCTAGCAAAGTGATGAATCAGGTGTAGAATACTCTAATAAACCATACGCTGCACATAAAAACTCAAAAAACCCCAAAGACATCCCCAGATTGGCTATTCCTAGTTATTGGTGGTAGATCATAGGCACATCTCTATAAAAACAACCAAAATCCACTTGGCGACTCCATTAACCTCCATTAGGCCTAAAAAATCCATAAAAACCAAAAAATTTCATAAACCATACCTTTATGTTCTCATCCTTTCCAAAACTTAAAATTCATGGTGCAAAATTTTTGATTAGTGACAAACTATGTATAACTTAACGATTCAGAAAAATTCACCTAAACATAGGAGATAAAAAGAAATAAACTTTCAAATAGAACCATTAGCTTGTCCAAACAGCCTAGCAAACTGTTGAAACCAAGTGATAACTCTTCCTTGCAAGTCTTCACCTCAAAGTTTTCTAGAAAACTTTTTCCCGGAAGCATCTTTGATAATATTAGTGGTGGACCATAGATCTCAAAGAAATCCACATGGTGACTCCACTAGCCTTAATTTTTATTTTGACCATTCTTCACATTAGAGAAACCCCTAGAGAGGCCATCCATCCAAAACAATCACAAATACCATCCTCTCTAAACTCTGAATTCGAAATCTGGCTTCACGAAGCATCAATACCAGATCCCATCCAGACCCAAATCCCCCTATCATAGTTGATAACCCAGAGAAGATTCTGTGGCAAGCTTCCGAAACTGGAAACTTAGCTATCGATAGTTCCATCCATAAAGCAAGATCAATACTTGAACACCTCACATCCTTGCAGGATTCCCCATTTGACTTAAAATCATCAATAACCTTTTTTATAATAAATTCACAAAATAAAATAAACTTTGATGATCTTGAGCCCCTAGATTTGTAACAGAGCCCTAGTAGAGAAGACTCACCCACTACACCTCCCAACTTTCAGCTTCTCCACCACTTTGGCTCCTATCACCCTAGATCTGCTCAAAATAAAGTCTCTAGCCCAAGTACATCTTCCACACCCATCCAAACCACCACTGTTCAAATCACCTCAGCTCATTCTACAAACTCTCATATTGTAAATCATCAATTAGCTCCCGCCATGGAAGCTTGGTATGCACCTTTAGTGTTACCACACCCTTTGGCTCTTTTACAAAATGACTATCAATCGAAAATCCTGCACTTTACCGGAGTTGAGGCTACTACCACTGAACAACATGTAGATAGAATTAGCGATGCCTTTGAATACATTGAAATAGAAGATGAGACTATAAGAATGAGGATGTTCGCTCAAAGCCTAGGCGGACAACCCAAAAAATGGTTTAAGATCTTAACTCCAAACAGCATACACGATCTCTCAGAACTCTACCAAAGCTTCATAAATAAGTTGGAAATCATAAATAACACCATTCAAATCTTGTCTGAGTATAAAAACCTAAAAAGGGAAAATGGGGAAAGTGTCTAGGAATACTACACTAGGTTAAACAGTTTTTATAACGCCCTCCCGCCTCACTTCAAACCTACACTTGGCTCAGCCTTAGAAAATTTTCCCGAAGTTTTCGACCGAGACATGACTTATCAAATAAGAGACAAGGACCCCCCATCCTTAAAGGAAATGAAAAAAGTGGCCATAAGTGGAGAAGCCAACTTAGCAGAAAAAAGAGCTAGGACCAGATCAGAAAGGAATGTCACATACCGGGATGAGGTTGCCCCTTCAACCCCTTCCTTAGATCCTAGAATAGATGACTTGGTTAGATCCATGGTGAAAATGTGGGAAAAGATAAGTGAAAAGACACCTATTAGGGACAACCAGCCAAACCCTCCAAACAGAAACCTGAACCAAAACTTCAGGAGAGAACAGCCTCAAAACAAACCAAGGAAAACTGACCAAAAAATTAGGCCACCCTTTAATGAAAATTATGTTGATGAGGATGAGAGGGATATAGAACTCGTTGGTGAAAGTCATTTAAACCTAATAGGTTCTGATAATGAGAGTGAGGCTTACCTCAAAGAAGAAGAACAAGCTTTCCTCTCTCCGAATCAAAATGAAACCAACTATGAGGACCCCAAAGATCCTGCTATAGATTTTTAGAATACCATAATAGAATCTCACAGGCAGTATGATATTAGAAGTACAAAAAGCCAAGACAACTCTATGAAAGGTAGCTTAGACACTGCTAAAACCCCTGATACCATCCTTAAAAGAACAGTAGATAGCAACAAAACCTTGGTCAAGAAGACTGACCAAAACAAGGATAAAGATATTCAGACAAGCCTTGGCCCAAATCTTCCCAGTACTTCTTCAAAGTTTCCCGAGATGGACGTTTTGAACAAAATCCCAAACCAAAGTCAACAGATTAAGAACATAGAGAAATTCGTGGCTGAAAAAACAGAAGCAAACTTATCTAAACTACAAGCACCCTTCAGTTTTGAGGGAGAAATCGCCAAAATAAAGATCACCATGCCTGTCATTGAACTTATCACCCAAAGCCCTTACAAATCCCAAGTGTTAAAGGTCTTGAATATAGGAAATGATGCAAATACCCTAAATCTAGCTGATGACACCCCTGAAGTGTTGTTTGGTCCAAAAATAGAAGGGAAATTTCAAGAAGGAACCACTCTTCCCTTTTACATCAGTCTGAATATACATGACCAGATCCTACACAATGCCATGCTAGAATCCGGGGTCTTGCATAATCTCATGCCAAAGGTTGTGATGGAAATATTAGGCCTAGAAATAACAAAACCTTATAAAGACTTATATTCATTTGATTCAAGTAGAGTCAAGTGTCTAGGCTTAATCAAAGATATTTGTTTTAGTTTGGCCCAAATACCTGCAAAACACATGATCATGGACATAGTGGTAGCAGAAATCCCTGCCAAGTACAGAATACTTTTATCCAGAACTTGGGGAGCTAAGCTTCAGGGAAATATTCAACTTGATATTTTCCTACGCCACTATTCCTGTGTTTAACAAAAGTAGAATACTCTATCGGGAATCACACATGAAATATATGGTCAGTAGCCAAGAAAGGCCAGATAACATCCCGATGTAATATCGATGTAATCCTTGCATTCTGATCTGAATTCTTTCATTTTACACACTGATGAAGACATTGAAGAACAATTAGGAAAATTTGAAACAAACTCATACCCACCACATCAAGTACCCCAAGTTCTTTATGATGAACTAGACACTCAAATTTATCATGATCATGAGAAGATATGTCTTGACGAAAGAGAGTTCGTTCCTCTTGAAACATAAATAGAGCAAGAAGCACAAAAAATTATATACCATCAAACAAATTTCTCAAACCATAGGCAAAAAATAGCAGTAACATCAGAAGAATTTTTCAGAACAAAGGCATTCGAAGACTTTCATATCACAAACCTCTATGGAAATCAGGGGTAGGGAAGCTTAATGTTATTACCATACCTTGAGGATTTACCATCTCATAACTCTACCTCTTCAAATGAAACCTTGACTGTAGCCACTACAGCTAAAAATCCAAAAAAAGTGTCTCATAAACTTCTTAGGAAAATATATGATGACTGCAGTCCAAATATATCTGAGTTTTTTGAACTAGCTAGCATTCTGCCACTTCGGCAAAGACTTAAAACTGCTAGAATTTTCAAGATTGTTCAAGATACTACTACATGTAGAGAAAATAGTGAGAAGCACTATGACACTACCATCACTCCAAGAAACAACTTTGACAAAAGAAAATACAAAAATATTGACCAAACAATAGTAATCAAAGCTAAAACAACTGGTCATAGGATCTGTTTTGATTTTAGAAATACAAATAGACACCTTTGTGATAGAAATTATATCTTTCCTACCCAAGACCATGATATACCAATGATAAGTGCTTTTAATCATGTGTATTTACAATATGATGTTTCAGTGTATCGCCAAATAATTCCTTTGCAAAGCAAATAGCTCAAAGATTTTTTCAAGTATGCTGGAAATAGTTCCATCTTCAAACCTAGAATTGCAAAACCACCAGACACCAAAAACATGCTCCTAAAAGCTATGTTTCCATTTCTAAATTTCTGTATTCTGATATACCTGGATGATGTCATCATATAATTCAAAAATGGCAAATAATATTTGCATTATTTGAAAAATATGTACAAAGGAGTGGAGATCAAAGGTATAAAGAGGTACAGGAGGAAGATATGGGGTTGTTTAGAGATTCATGCATGAATCTTTATGTCATGCTTGAAAGAGAAAATTTTCCAAATTTTTCTTTTCAACAGCTGAGTGGACCAAGAGTGGTAGGAGATCCTTATGAAGATAATATGCTTAAGTTTCACCATTTCCAGGATTTCTAAGTTAAAACATTTTCAATCATTGTATAAACCATTGTTTGAAAAATAAATCAAAAAACAGAAAATTCAAAAACAATAGAAAAGAAGAAAAAGAGGGCAGTTTGAAAAATAGAAAGAAAATCCCCATGTTCAAAAATTAGTCATTCTAAAAGCACGCAAGTCTAAATGCCGCTACTAGTGCTCAAATGTCTTGTTCAGTTATCAAGCCTAATCATAACTGAACATGTTTTAAATTTATTTGCTGATAAGTTAGTGAGAGGAGAGATAGTCAATATTGTGTAAGCTTGACTTGTCAAAGAAGATAGATTAGGAAAATATACTAGTTCCACATGCTAAAAACAGAACCAAAGAGGAAAACAGGGATGAAAAACAAAATGAGTATCCTAGCCCTGATTTTCTAGATTTCATTTTATGCAAAATAATATTTGTGTGCAGCTTGTCTTTCATGCCACAAGTACATGACAAATCAGACTGTCTAATCCTGATATGGTCATTTTTCAATTTCATGTTTTAGAATAGAGAATGAAATCCTTTCAAACAGCTTAACCTAGACAATTGATCCAGCATAGGTAGAGAAACAAAGGAGTTCATTAGCTTAATCTGAACTGCGAGTGGATATAAGTGTAGAATTAGATAGTGTTATTTTTCAAAAAAATTATGTCAAAGGGTTGCTAATCCAAATGCACCAGAAAGAAGAAAAAATGTTAGGAAATGTAGCGGGGTAGGTAGAAATAAATTTGATGCTAATTATACTATCGATTTTCAAAATTAGCATCAAGAAAGAAAGAAATTTGCGCCAATGGATGAAGGCACTGGTCTTCAAAAAACAGAGATCTGAAATTCTGGACACCTCCCGAAAAGGAGCTGCCCTCTCCAAATGGAGCCACTATTAGTCATCAGTATTTTTCACCTATTGATGATGACTAGTTTTGAAAGTCAAGTTTTCTACAAGCCGATCTCCAATTTGTCAAATTTGTCAGCTAGAAAACACCCCTAAACATTTTTTTCCTCCTGCATTTTTTCAATCAACCTATGATGAGAAAAACCCAGTTGTCAAGCCCTATCTAGTTTCAGTCATGTAATCTTGTCCATCAGCTGTCATAAGCTAAAGTTCAACTACCCTAACTTTGGTCATATGTCATATTGAGATCTGATCATACCAAAGGGAATACTCCAAATCTGTCAAAAATCTCCCCTAAGTTAGGTGGTGGTGTTGTAGGAAATCCTTCCTTGGCAAAAGCATCATGAGCCAAAATATTTCAGTCAATACCAGCCAACCCTGAATTGGCTCTTAATCTACAGAAAAAAGCTTGATACACCCATAGTTCGCACCACTAAAAGGTCTTGATGTCTCAGCAGTGCATGTGTCAAAAGCCAAATTGATATTAGGTGTATTTACAGTGTTTCAGTTTTTATTTCAAAAAGAAAAAATGTACCAGTATTCCAGGAGACATTATTAAGCTAAACATGAGAAGACACCTGCTTCTCATGTTGTTTTGAGCCTGGGATGAGAGTACTAGTCAGAAGAGAAAATTCAATAAACCTCTGCAACCATAGTAAAAAAGGTCAGTAAGTAAGGATAGGCAATCAATTACTCTTCTGATACAAGTAATTTTTCTCCTAAGGTCAAAATATTCACAAGGGTATTCTAACAATAGGATACATATCTCAAAAAATTCCTCTCATAGTATATTGCTAAATTTGCACCTTATTACTTACTGTGATATACCAAGCAGAGATAGGTGTTACAAGGAAATATGACATAGTTTGTGAAAGGGATGAAATTTCACTTGTTGTTAACCTCCTCCAAGCATGAGCAGATGGTTGGGTGACTATGTTAACCTCCTCCAAACATGAGCAGATGGTTAGGTCATTTTTTGTAAACCTCCTTCATTTAAAAGCAAATGGTTTGGAAATATGATAAAGGCCTCCTTAATTTAACAAGCAGAGGGTCAGGAGCAGAGGTATGGCCTCATTCAAAGAGCACAAGGATAACAATGTTTCAAATGGCTTGAAAACTTGTTGAAACCATTTTCTCCAATGGATGAAACCACTGATACAACAGTAGTGTTTCAAGGGGTGCTTACATAGGTTCACTGTTTGAAATACAGAATTGAAATGCAATGGGAAACAATTGAATGACTATGAGTAGAAAAATGGTATTAAACAGATTACAAGAAGTGGTACTATGACCATTCAAGAAGCTTTGTTTTTCATGTCTATAAAAGCATCCTTCAAAGAGTAAACAAAGGCTAGAATTCCCAAGCTTAGAAAAGCCTCATCAAAATGACAAGAAGATAGACTAGCCTTGCTTCTGAAAAAGACCTTTGCAAATAAATACATAGAGACAGTATGTATGAGGAAGGATATGACAAAATGTCTCAAATTCAAGACAACATTCAAAGAATGAAGCCATACCACAGTCATCAGACAAGACCTTTTACTTTACATGAAAACAAACTCTGTTGTTGTATATGATTACATTGAAGGTCTTTAAAAGCCTTCTCTTTGATAAACAGATATAGGTAAAATATAGGTGAGTGCAAATGAGGTTCTTCATCCATAGTCAAAGGAAAATGCCAAAGGGCACCTAATAGTTTTTGATCAACTTCACAATGTGCATAATCATAATCAAACACCAAGAGAGTTGAAATTGTCAAAGTAAATCCTAGAATTATAAATCATTTCCTTCCAAGAGATATGGAAAAAGATGCATCAACAAGTCCTTGATATGTCCTTGAGCAGTGTTCCTTTTAAAGGACAAAATTGACAAACATTGACAGGGTTATTTCTGTAATGAAGAAACAGTGAAAAGGATTTGCTTTTAAGATGGTTTCTTTACTTCAAAAAAGGTCATATCTATGAGGATCTTCAAAATTAACATCCAAAACATTTTTGTATAAATCTTGATCGAATATAGGTATTTATAATGTTTTAAAGGTGATGAAATTATAAAGATAGTAATTTATGTTTTGGAAAAAAAAAAGCCTTTTCAAAACGGCATAGAACCTCCAAAACCTAATGTGAAGACATTTGAATTGTTTCTTTCAAATAAAGGTAGAAGTGACTGTTTAAAAGGCCCAAGAACATTTCTCAAAATACAAAGAAAATGCTCCCCTAGCTGTTCACTGGAGAAACAAGGTTTTTGGGAAAAATTTCAAAGATTTCAGAGTTCCAAGCTTGCGCGGCGCGCCTGTGAGCGCACATACATAGAACTTTAATTGTTGCACGGTGCGCATGTGCCCGCGTTCACCAATTTCCCGAAAGCTGACCGAACAGTCTCCATTGCGCAACGCTCTCGGTGGTAAATGGCCCGCTCCCCCATCGGGATTCAAAATCACTTCTATAGGCTACTTCATCAATCAACCACGACTCATAAGCAGTATTCAAGGTATTCTCCATTGCTTCTTGGTAGTTTCTGAAGTTTAAAGAGGGTATGCTTGCTATGTTTTCAAGAGAGAGCAGTGATTAAAAGTTAAGGCCTTTGGTCAAAATCATAGAGTTTTTGTTGCTATAGATGTCAAGAATCAATACAATGATAGGGGAGGGTGCTTTTATTATTTGTGAGAGAGCCCTAGCTGCCTGTAAAACCATTGGATGAAAAAAGAGGATTATTAGACCAATTTGAAAGCTCTTATGGTGTTATTAAAAAACTAGAACTATACAAAATTGCTAGACAGATAAACAGATGGTTGTAAGGGTCTCAAAATTTTTTTAATCATCTAGACAGTGGCAAAGGGATGAAGGTCTGATCAATATAAAGTGTCCCTTTTTGTGTTGTGAGATACTGAACTTTGTACAACCCCCAGGGATCCAAAAACAGAGTATGTTGTGAAGGTCTTTTAATTCAGTTGAAAGATGTTTTGTCTACCCTTTTAAAGGGCAGTAAACAAAAAAAGAGTAGTGCTTGAGGGTAGGATATTTTGTGCCAAACAAAAGAGTTATTTATTCAACAAGAAACCACAAACACATCTTTTCAAGATCTTTTCCCAAGCACAGGGATCAAAGTGTTTTTGTTTTTCATTTGACAAGTACTTGTTTTTTGTCATCAAAGAGGCACAGTGACTCATAAGGAGTACTAGGTGTGGTGTTGGGAAACCATTTCAAAGACCATTTGAGATAGCTGGTCTTATTCAACCAGCAAAGAGTATCCAAAAAAAATTCCTCCCAGGCAATATAGGAGAGTGGCCCTCACGGGAGGTTTGAACCTGTTTCAACTAAAGAGGTAAATGCCCATCCATCAGTTCTGTTTAACTTTCATGAAGTTGGATGTCTAGATTTTTGTCAAAGGGTTCAAGACGTGGAAACCTATTACCCCTTGACACATCTATGTGATTTGATATTTCAAGGGAAACACTTTCAGTTGGCAGGCTTAGATTTCAAGTTTTCTCCTAGATCCATTTCCAGAGCTACCAAAATCTCTTATGTCAGGGAAAAATTGTTTAAACAGAGCTACCTAGACTCAGAACATTACAAACCCTTTTTGAAGCTAGAGCATCGGGATACATGCCCATCCATCTTTCCTTTTTAATATCTATTGATTAGCTATGCTCCCCTGATGAAGATAATCATTAAATATTTCACATGCGATTGAAGGTTCTCTCGGTTCTATGCTTACCATGTCCGGTTGCTCATGCACTCCACAAGAGCCCAATTGTTAAACCTCCCCTTTTTCTTCCATATAAGTATTGAAAATATGGCCTTCACTATTAAAAATAGAACCCCCTCTCAACAACCATCTTGCCTTTTCCATCATTCCCTCATCAAGATTGTCATTCTTCATCAACTTCAGAAGAAGGGAATCTCTTGGGAAACTTTCATTGCACATCCCGATTTCGCCATTGTTTCTTCATCCCATGCATCTCCTTCACCTTCCACTTAGCACCTTTCACCTTCTTCAAGTAAGCCAATTCCTAAAAATTCAAAATTTCCCATGCATGATGAAGAAGAGAAGCATAATGAAGAAGAGCAGCATGATGAAAAAAGAGGACCATAGTGATGAAGAAGAGCATAGTGATAAAGAGCAGCATGATGAAGAAGAAGAAAAAAGTGAGGGAAGGAAGCATAGTGATGAAGAAAAGCGCCATGAAAAAGAGAAAAACGGTGAGGAGGGAAATGATGAGGAAATTGAGTAGTTTGATGAGGATATTGGTAGCCCTCACAGTAGCAAACATAATGAAGATGAAGCCCAAAAAATTGAGGAGAAAGAGCCTAAAAGTCCTGAAGAAAGCAAGGACAAGAGTAAAGAGGGAAGCCCTCAAAAGGACATGCAAGGTGACAGTCAAAGCGTTCATGAAGAAACTCAAAATAGTGGCAAGGATGATGAGGGAAGTAGCAAGGGAAAAGAGAAAATAGAGCATGTGCTAGCTGCCTCTCCTAGGCAAGAGGAGGAATACCAAGAAGGCCACCCAGAGCAAGGGAAAGGAGAAAGAAGAAAGCATCCATGAGAAGGAGAGGGACTTTGACATAATTCAGATCAAAAGTGATGATAGCGACAATGAGGCCCGAATCCTAGAGTCTCTCTCGATCAATAGAGAAGAACAAATTCATGATTTGAGGGAAGATCTAGAGAGGTCTAAAAACCTCATTCACTTTTGGCAGACACAAAACAAGTAGATGAGTGTCCACATGGAGGTATATGAGACAAGGGGTATCAAATATCAAAAAGAGGCCTCCAAGGCGCAAGTTAAGTTGGAAGAACTCATGGGCGAGTTCAATGACAGTGAAGATGAGGATCAGCAAAAAAGAAAGAGGCCAACGACCATGGGACTCAGAAGAGCCTTGGAGAAACAAAAAGAGGAAGAGGCTGCCCTTTTCCAATCTTTTCCTCTTACTACCTTATTCATCCAAGAGGTAGAAAACAATAGAGAAGCATGGCTTGAGAGGGTGAATGATCACTTGGAAAAGAAGTTGGAAAATGCCAATAGAGATTTGGACCTTAAAATAAGAATGACCAGGCACTATAAGAAGCTCAATCAGTTTGCCCGACGGAAATTGAAGGCCACAAAAGAAAAGCTCAAGAAGGCTCAAAAAAGGCGCTCGGCACCAAAAATGAAGAAATACACATCAAGGCTCAAAATTTTTGGCCTCATCTTCTCAGCATTCTTTTGAAAACCCTTGAGAGTCATACTTGCCAAAATTTGGTGAAATTCAACAAGTTTTGGTTTTTTGTCATTTTTGGGCTTTTGGCTAAAAATCATGAGCATCACCATTTCTGTTTGGGACATCCTCAAAGGATGAAAATGGTATCATTGGATTCCATAATTTTAGGGGCACCTACTCAGCAATTTTCAGATCAATTTAAGATGATTTGGTTCTCCAAAGTAGCGAAAAACAATCTCTTTTTCAAGACTCTGCCCCGTATATCAGCAAAGGCAATTTTCTGGGTTTTTTCACACAGGTCAAGCTTTGATAGACCTGTAGTTACTATTTTGGATAAAAAAAAAAAGAATTTTCAGAAACTATAAATCCATAGCTTTCCAACAAGCCATTACGAGCCTCGTTTCAACATCGGGAAGGCTTCCAAAAGTTACCTGCAAGACAAAACATTTTCTGCTGATATTTTTCTTAAGTACTTTTGTGAAAAATGCACTTTTCTAAGGTGACTTTTCCTCATGTGCGTTTAGCTATTTTTGGCCATGGTTAGTTATGAAAAGTCAATATATTTTCTTTTTTTAACATTTTTAGTATATTTCTATAGATATTTTGTGCCTTCGGCTTTGCAAAACCTCAAGGACAAAATTAGATATTTTTGATGGGCCAATGAGCTTGCAAGTTGCAATAGGAGGTTTTCCCTCATCTTTCCCTATATATTCCAAGAGACTTCATTGTAAAAAAGGCTGAAATTGATGATATAGAGCAATATATGGTTATACAAGCTTGGAAGAAACACTTTTCTCATGCATTGGATAATTTCTTGAATGTTTTTGGATAATGAAAGAGGACTGTTGTTGGATTCCTTGACTTGGTAAAATGGTATAGTGTCCCTCTATGTTATGTTTTCTTAGTTTTCATTCATATTTCATGCTCTTGCTTGCTATAAGACACTAGAGAATAGATTTGAGACATGCCCTTGGAGGCACCTCAAATTTCCTGTTTTTTATAGCTTCTATGTTTTCTTCCTTCTTAGTCACATCAAAGAATCTTTGATTGCTCTTTGATAACTGAAGAAATTGTTTGCTTATTTCATTTATGGTTTTATGCATGCTAAGTATGACTCATGGTATGCCCTGCTTACTCATGGCTAGTCATAGCTCCACCTCTAAAACCTTTCTTTGATTGTTTGATTGTCTTAGTTGAACCAAGGAGGTCTTGTATTGATCTTTCCCTTTGCCTAAAACTCTGCAATCTTACTTCAAAGTGCCCGATAGCTTGAAATACAATTCTTAGGCATTTCCTCATAGTGCTTTGAGTTGTTTGTTTGTATTAATTGTCTTTCCCCAAAGTTTGATAGCAATTTCCTAGAGTTAGAGAGTCATATATCTCTATGTATTGCTTGAATGTTTATTTCTATGCATTTATCAGTTTATAGTTACATTTCTCACGATTAGTGGTTATCCCTACCATTTTTATGTCAGCTATTGAACTATTTATGTTTGAAAGCCTTTTTTCTTCACAACGTAGTGTCAATCCCATTCCATTTTACCCAAAGATCCATTTTACCTTGATCAAATCAGCCCTTCAACATACCTTGTATCACCATATGAAGGTTTTTTGACCTTTTCGACCCAATAGCCCATTTAATCTGACAATATTCTTATCTATCTTAGTCTTTGATCAGTTCATCCCTCACAAACCTATAAACAAATCCAAAAACCTACTTCATAACTAGCCTAAAATCAGAAACACAAGAAGAAAACACATAGATATCCCTTACACAAATAGAGAGAGCCCTCTCTAAGTCCAGGAAGGCCAGGTCCTTGGGCTCCAAAGATTGGTTTGATGTTACCTTACCATTTGGCTTGCGAATCAGCAAAATCACGGGACCCTAACAGGCTATCCTTAGATCAATTCTAAAAAATATTGTTGCTCCTCTAACTTGGTAAAATTGATCATCTATCCTAGGTAGAGGATATCTATTCTTGAGAATATATGAACATTCTGAAAATACCATCCTTTTTCTTGACAAACAGTATCAGTGCTCCCCGAGGGGATACACTTGGTCTTATGTAGCCTCTATCTAGAAACTCTTGTAGCTACATTTTTAAACCCATCAATTCTCATGTACTCATCCTGTATGGGGCTCTAGAAACTAGTGTTTCTTCTAGCACTAAGTCAATTGAGAATTCAATCTCTCTCTTAGGGGGAACATGAGGAATTTCTTCTGGAAACATATCCTTGAACTCTCTAATAACCGGTAGTGTATCTAAAATATTCTCTTAATTTTTTTCTCTCAATTCTTCTACATGTAGAGAATACACTTGGCAACCTTTTCTTGCAGTTATTTTCAATTGAAGTGCTAAAATTTGTCCCACAGATATGGGTTTGGGTTTTCCTTTCACTATCATAGGTTTTCCCTCCCCATTTATGCAGTGTATTGTTTTCTTTAAGAAGTTCAACATGGATTTTTATTTTTCTAGCTAGTCCATTCCTCCCAATATATAATCGGACCGTAAAGGCATAATATTAAAATTCAGTTCAATTTTGTACCCATTCAGATTTATAGTTGTCTGGGGTAGTTGATGTGTCACTTTCCTTTCTGTCCCAGTAGCTAACTGAACTAACGATGACTACTGAAATGTTTCTAACTTTAATTTGGATTTTTCTACCATTTTAGGACTTATATATCTTATATATGTGCGTGGATCTATTAAGACAGAAATAGGTTAGTCACCAATCATAAATTCTACTTCAACCATAGTAGACTGTTGTTCATCTTGGTGATCTTCCAAGGAAGCACTTATTTTGGGAATGTTTCTTGCCACATAATTTACATTTTCTTCTTTCAACACTTGTATGGTCTGAATTTTTATGTGTGGACAATCTCTCAGTAAATGATGTTCTCCACAACCCCAACACTTTAGAGTTTCCCTCATTTTAACAGTTCCTTCTCTCTTATTGTTTCCATTAATCTGTTTGGAAACTCTTTGTGATTGAGTTGGTTAATTTTTTCCAGTTTTGGTGAACTTATTTCTTTGGTGATTTCTCCCAAATTTTTTTAAGTATGTTTCTTTTGTTCTTTTCCCACTAGAGTCACCCTTATTTTTGTTCTGCCAATTATTTGCTTGTTTATTTGTATCTTTGAACTACTCATAGCACACTCTCTCTTTGTGCACCACTTCATCCATGGTCTTGTGATTATTAAACTCTATCTTATCCTTTTATATAGTAGGTAGACAATTTAAGAAGTGTTGTACCTTTGCCTTCTTTTCCCTTATATAAGGTACATTGCAAAGCAGGTTTGTGAATTTGGTTACAAAATCATGAATGGTAAGCTATCCTAACCTAAGCTCATGAAACTGTATGGATTTATCATCATAATAATGTTCAATCAAATATCTATGTTTGAATTTGATTCGAAAATCCTCCCAATTAACAGTTTTCTCATTTATGCCATGAACCATCTTGGTTTCTTCCCACCACAGGTTAGCCTTTCATTGAAATTGGTAGATAGATAGCTTGGCCCTCAATTTACTTTCATATTCATACAGCTGAAAGTACTTTATATTTTTTATAACCCAAGCTTCTGCATCTTCCTCCTTCTATCCATCATATGAGGGAGGGTTGATTTTTCAGAATTCTCCCTGTAATTCCTTATTCGTTCTAGACTGCTGTCTAGAGGCATCATCTTTCTTAGAATCGTCTAAGTCATTTATAGTTTCCCTTCTCCTTTTACAAGAACCTTCACCTTCGTGACTATTTCGGGAGGCCAATTCTCTTATTAACCCGTCTTTCTCTTCATTGGTTAAAGATAACCTTTCATTGTGGTTTTTTGGTTGCATCATTTCTCTTTCTATTTGATGCATCATAGCCATCAACAGAGCATTTGTATCCATTATATTTTCTCCACCACCCACATCCACATACAATTCATCCCCTTCACTCATGGTCTACAGTTTTATGCTTCAGCACAGTTCCACTCTACATGAAATTAAACATTAGTGAAAATTAAATTTAACAAAAATTTATAGCAAAATGAATTCTATGGTATGAGAACACATTATTTCCTAGTGTTTTAACATGGGCTCTAATACCATTTGTAACATCTCCATTTCGACATAATTTTTTTTTTTAAACATAGTGCTAACACAATTTTCTTATTCCTCTTGAGATTTTAACAACCAATTTATTTATATTAACTTTACCGAGGTGCTATTTTTAGGATTCCTCCTTATCATTTTAAGTTAGAACTTTACTCCTTAGGAATATGCTCACCCTGGCCATATTTACTAGAACTTATCTCCCAAGCTCTGGGATTTACTCATCTATCTCTCTTTAAGTACCACACATGACTTTTAGGTTTTGGGTAAGACTAATACCTATACCTTTGATCTAAAGCAACTCCCTCATTGATTTAATTAATTCTATTTTCATTTTTTTCAAATTTTCATTTTTTTCTTTAATCATATCTCGACATATAATTCCTTACCACATTATACGTGGTGTATACTCTCATTGAGGGTTTAATTACCTAATTGATGAACCCTTGGTATAAAGAAATATTACAATAATAGGTCCCACTTTTAACTTATATGGTAATTTTGACACCTAGACCAACATTGGACCTCGTGGAGTATACTTTCACTTACCTTAGGCCACATAGAAATTGGAAATCATAATGGAGTACTAGGTCTTGTACAACTATTAACTTAAACCATTTACAAATTTGTCCATACCATAGGGCTTATTAAACATGCCACTAAATCCTTTTTTTATACGCTCTTAAACTTTGCATTTAATTCCATCTGTACCCTATACGTGTGATTTTTAAACCCACTGTGATATATGATTCAAATTTTGATATCTTAGAGAAGTCACAACTGTCCATCTTAATTTTTGAAACAACTATGTCATATGTGATTAGGTCAAGCTCCAGATTTTGGATTCCTCAGGATTTCATTACATTAATTTTGTTGTACAAAATCACATGGAAAATTCAGTTGAGTCCCAAATATATTAATCCAAGGGATGAACCCTAATATACTGATGCGTGGACAAGTCAAATTTGGTTTTACGTAGGTTTTGTTTTCATATAAAATGTGCCAATTACAGGTTTTAGTCTCATTTGCCACTTCATATTTTATGTTTAATGCCCTCTACCTGCCTCTGTATCTCCATTATTACTTTGTGATTTCATTCATCCTCCTTGACCTGATTACCATTCCATATGATTTAACTACGACAACTCTACGAGGAGAATGCGTCAGAAACACATTATCAAATTTTTGTTCTACCATTGTGCTTATGGAATTCTCGGTTTCACTTACCTATTTATTAATATTGATTTTGGTTTGAATTTTTTGCAAAAATTTGGCCAGAATAGTGATAGTACATCATTCTCCCCTTGTGAAGGGTTTTGAAGTCTGTGTTACATGATTCCAAAGGTATCACATGTATTATTATAGACGTGATTCCTACAATGGAATTTTCATGCTTCCTTGCAAACTTCATGTTTCTCTGGTTTATTTATTCCAGTTTATGTGAGGTTTGGCTTAAAGGTATAATTATCACTTTTAAATCTTAATGAAAATCTCCTTTATATTGTAGCTTGAAATTCATTCCACTCCCCTCAAGGGTTTATAAGTCTCGTTCTGAAAATTGAAAGTATCATTTCCGTTTTTGTGTTAGTTTACTTGCATATCCATTTTAGTTAGAACTTCTGGTTGAAGGTGTATAGAATGAAATCATCCTCAGAACTCTGATTTTTGTGTTCAAACTGAATATTTTTTTATCCTCTTAATGTTTGCAGTTCTATTTCTCTTTCTCATAGAACTTATTTATTTTTATCTTACACCTCTCCTATCACATATTATAACAACGTTGTGATAAAACTCAAATGGATGCCCAAAGGTATTCACCTCGTCCCTGGTTCCTTCTCCAGAACCTACATGCGAAGCACATAAATGGTAATATTTAATTCCTTGAAAGTTAAATCATACCTTTCAGGTATTTTCCACTATACGTTGTGTCATGTTTTAATGGAAAATGGTTTGATTCCACATATACTCTCTATTATTTTATTTATCTTCGTCGTTATTATAACTTCTGAGAATGTATTGCTCGACGTTAGCTGTCTTTGTCTCCGTCAACGAAATATAAGGGTATGATGTTATCTTGTTTCATTTTCGGTTGTGTTATTTTATATAAGGTTCTCTTCCATTGTTTTCTTAAATGCATATAAAATAAAGGCAACGTTTCCTCCCAAACTTCGAACATTCACATAATTATTTGGGAGTGCTTTACTTCCTCGTTTTCACTTTCAAATTTACATGGTATTAATACAATTTCTTTCAACCTAAAAACACTTTGACTATTTGTAATTGTGGGTAAATCCCAAAACTTTTTCTAAATCATCTTAAACAAAGTGTTGGGAGGTTCTCTTGTGTTGCGCATTTCCCTTTAGTCATAATGTTGACTTAATTATACAAAATTTGTTATTTCTTTCTCTGGTTGAATGGTGGAAAGGTTAAATTTATTATACAGAAATGATCAATATACTGGTCTACCACATATACACCAATAATAAATTAGCAATATACTACAATTATGTTATGCTATATCGTGTAACATTTATTTGAGATTCTATACCTAATATGAGTATTAATTCCATCTCTTTTCTTTATGTAGATATAGTATGGAACTCAGATTTACTAAGGTATTTATGTTACTGTTATGACACTTAAATTTGTTTCTCTCTCTCTCTCTCTCTCTCTCTATATATATATATATATATATATATATATATATAGACATATATTTTGTTCAGGTATTAATTCTCAAACCTCACCTCTAATTTTGTTCTTTGCAGGTATAACGATACGTTACCTACTTTTGGAATTAATATACATCCAATATTTTTCTATTGTTTTCCTAACACATCAACTATTTTTATAGAGGTTGGTTAGATGTTTATTGGATTTTCATATGCACTCCGCATAATTTTCCCGAGAGACATTTTTGTTTTCGTTTAAAGGGAAGAGTTCACTATGTATAAATTTTAATACAAGCATCTCCTATTTAAACTATAAAGTTTTTATTTGTGAACTCGAAACATCTATAAATATGTAAATACATGAACTTATGAGTTATATTTATTCAATTATTTTTTCATAAACTATTTAGGTTCTATTGAAATTTTATCATAAATCCGGATTTGCAATTTTATTTCATATAAAATTTCCCTTTTCATCTATGATAAAGGAATAAATCTTCACTATATACATATGTATATTTCTGTTTAGAATTCTAAATTTCATGGTTTATCCTTCTCCACTATTCTACAATACATAAATCTCTTAACTATTTGTACTTCTATTTATCAGTCATGCATAATGTCACACCTCCCATTTACCTTCTCAAAATTTTTTTTTTCCAAGCAGTCATCTTTTCAATTATAATTCTAGCAAGATACTATACTATAATTATGTTGGTTTATTCAAATCATAATTGTTTGCCCAATTACGATTTATTTCCATATCTCAACTATATCCAACCCAATTGGATATACCAATATTAGTACTACCAAACATTATTATATTTAAAATACAAACATAATGGATTTGTTTATCCCAATCCCACTTTTATGTCTCACCTTCGTTTGTATAGTAATGACCCTTTGATCATTCAATATATTGTTATAGTTTTATAGACAAATGAAGGATCGATTCAATTTCACATGTTAACCATATTGTTATATTTCGATAGGCCCATGTGGGACAATTTCGATTACACCTGTTCACCACTCGTTTATAAAGTATGACCCTTAGTTGGATTTAATTTACCCACGTTGCTATCTATGCCTACATGGCACTCATGGCCATTTATTGACTTCTCGTCAACATTTATATCAAGATTGGAATCATTTATTTTGGCCTCCACGTAATATGAATTGGTAATTTGACTCAACGGAATTAAGACGTGAAGCTAGTTTTCCACGTAAGCCTATATATGATTTTTAGTCTCCTCATATGGTTTGGAATGGGTCTCATTCCATTCGCGGTAATGTGAGTTTTCTCCACATAACTCTGGAACTCACCACACCAGCCTACCCTGGTGCCAAGGCAATCTCTATGGCACGGCCAGGACGCTGTGACATTTATTGTATTGCTTGTCACATTGAATGCTGAACGTATGGTGTACATAACACATCCATCCCTTCGATCCCTGGCTTCACCCTTGGGATATTTCCATGTGGACAATGAGGATTCACTAACGCATTAGGGTTTCATTGATCTATTATGGGAACATGGATATAAATTTTCATTGTTAATTTGTTGGGCGGTTCTTTTCGCTTACTAGTTCGATTTGTCCCTAGCTAGTGAACTTCGACGCTCTGGAGAATTGAGCGTGATTCAGTCCAGACTTCGGCGTAGTCCCTCGTTTCATTTGACAACATAGGTATGATAATTTCGGATGGTTTGAAATTCACGCTCTGTTCTTACCACTCAGTATGGGTTTTCCCTGTCTTGTTCAGATTTACGCTCATTGACTCGAGTACGAACTGAAGTTTTGTATTTTGATGGATAGTTTACCATCGTTTTGTCCCAGTTAATTCATGTCTGACAATTTGTTAAATTTTCTCTTTCAGAGAATTTGTTTTCTCCATTTCGACTGATTCGATTTGCTTGGTTTAAGTTCATATTTACTGTATTTCCTTACACGTATTCTCAGGAACGAGACTGAACGAATGCACTTATGGGTTTGGAGGGAGATTTACCCTCTACCTTACGCCTGTCTAAGGTTGCTTTGAGGTCATTCGCATGACGATAGAGGGATTTTACCCCTCTCGACCCGTGTAAGGAACAATTTCTATTTTTCGTTCACAAGAGTGCTAGCTCCTTTATTCTAGTTGAATGCCCACCATCCAACTCGAGTTTATTTATGTCATGGACCTATGTATATGACAGGTTAGTTGAAAGCTTGGAGGTTCTAGTGCACCAGGTAACTATTCATTCCTCATTTATCACTTTTCATAGCCTTCCTCTTCCTCGTCACGTTCTGTATCATATTCATGTTGTGGTTTGTCTCTTACAAGTATTTACGACCATCGCCTCACTTTCTCTTGAACCACGAGAGACGTGGCTTCCTTCAGCATTAACATTGACTCTTCTTGTCATTTACAGGTCAGTATTCACCGAACGCTGGTTAGAAGGAGACAGTTCTCCTCACATTTGTTCTAGAAATGTTTCTGACAGCTTAAAGATTTTATTGATACAGTTGTATAAGTGTGACTATTGTAATTTTTGAGTTCTGACACTGAATGTTCCCTTATATCAATTCCTGGAACATTATGATACGGTCCCCATGCCACAGTGGACTTGTAATGTTTGGATTTTTGTTGATATATATATATCTCTGTTGTTTCTTGATTTGCATAATATCGAGTATTATTATGTGTCTTCAACAGAAATCGCACTTTGCTCTTTTTAGCTTGGGTCCAACTTAATAAGTACTTATGGCATTGTTCTGCAACTACGTATACCCCACTTTTGTTGTATTTTATTATATTAATGCCTTCAGGCAATACATTTGTTAAACTGTACTCATGAACATGGTAATTATCTGAATGAATAGTTTAACTGTGCTTTTCCACAGTGTAAGTTTAGTTACAGGTAGTTTTATAAATCCACATTTTATTATATCGTTAGATTGATGATTTTACCTCGACCATTCTTACACTTAGAATGTTAGTCGTCAAAGGAATTTGTATATGTTTATCATACTACCCTGGTTTGTAGTTTTGATCATAACAGTTAACTAAGTCTCTTCAGTATTCTTGGAATAGTACAAAGTATTACTAGCTCTGCTCTTTACATTGGTTCAGTACTTAATTAAGTATTTTATAGTTAATTTGCAAATGATATTTGTCTACCTTTTTAGCATCATCTCTCGTCATGCTTCGTGAATACAGCTAAATATGCCCTGCTGTTGTGAAATCTGCCTGTTGATTGTTTATTTAACTTTCTTTCCCATATTAATTTTAGCCTCACAGTAAGAAAGGTTTATTGAAATAAGTATAAATGGGAAATCTCATGCTAACTAATAATTGCTTCCTTCTATTGTGGAATTAATTTCTTATATGCAGAAATAACTTGCTATTGTACTTCTGTTTATGTATGAATGATGTGTTGACCTTGTAAGTCAATCTGTATAATTTTTTTATGTCTCATTTAATGCACAGTTTAGATTTCAGTTCATCTATTTCTATTTTCAATTATGGTACAGGAACTCCCATATTTCTCTATCTTAATCATGTGCATAAATTTATACTAGTAGATCAGGAGCAGTTTAAATTTAAATTATCTGTGGAGGAATATGTATCCTTAGATTTAAACCGACCTCAGGTTAGAGTTTCTGTTGGATTCTTCTCTAAAGATTTCTTGTCTACAACTATACAGAATTATAAACGTGAATGCCTTATGATTAATTTTGTTAAATGTAGCAATAATAAATCTAACATACAAATCAAATATTATATGTAGCCAATTCATACCACAGGAAGTAAAAACACCAATAAATTTAGAGACATACCACTCTTGCAATTGACCAACCTCCCAACCTTAGAGTCCTTTTGCCTCCCAGAACTCACTCCTGAGCTGAGATCATCTCCTAGAACAGATCAACCTCTAATCTGTTTAGGAGTAGCTTATTTAAGCTATTGTTCCCCAAAGCATGTTTCTAATTCTGCGTCCAGAATCTCAGGATGCTTTTCTTCCTGTTTTCCTAGGCTTCCCATTTTAGGGATTCTTTAAAGCTGTTTTATGATTTTCCCAGCTTTTCCAACATTTTACCTCTTCCCAACTACTTTCCTCATCATTGGGGAATTTAGATTTTTCCTCAAAAATTTAAATTAGAAATAGTTTCTTTAAAGGATTTTTGAAAGATTGTAGGGAAATATTTGCCTTATCCATCCTCATGGATTGAGAAAGTGATCTCATAAATCTCATTTTGGTCAATCTGCACAAAATAATTTTATTCATTTCCTCAAATTAAATATTTAATTACATTCATAAAATACTTGTCCTTTGGGGTCCACTCCCCTTAGGATTAAAGTTCAAATGTCTAGTTTTAAATTTCAAAGACATAAACTAGGGGTGTTACATATTCCCCCTCTGAAAGCAAACACCGTCCTCGGTGTTGTTATTCATTTTTCAAACAAAAATGGATATCTTTCCATCATTTCAGCTTCTCTTTCCCAGGTAGCTTCTTTAGCAGTAAAGTGCTTCCACTGCACCTTTACTCTTGCTACCGTTCGGTTCCTCAATTCAATTTCTTCCCGCTCCAATATTCGAAACGGTTCTGGTAGAAAATCCCCTTCTGGTTCCACCCGTACAAAATTCCAATCAACTATGTGAGAAGCCTCATGGACATATCTTTTTAACAACGAAACATGAAACACATCATGAATTCTAACATGGGGTGGTAAGGCAAGCTTGTAAGCCACTGGTCCCACCCTTTCTAATACTTCAAAAGGACCACAATATCTAGGAGCCAGTTTTGCACAACTTCCAGCATAAAGTGTGTTCTTTTTGGGTTTAATACGTAAGTACACATGCTCTCCCACTTTAAATTCTCGTTGTACTCTCTTCTTATCAGCATAATTTTTCTGGCGATCTTGTGATGTCTTGATATTTATTTGTATCTATTTGAAAATTCCTTCCATCTCTTGTAAGGCATCTGGCCCCAACATTAATTTATCCTGTGGCTGGCTCCAGCTCAAGGGAGTACAACATTTTCTCCCATATAGTTCCTCAAACAGACTCATTTTGATGGAGGATTGGTAGATGGTATTATAGGAAAATTCAGCTAAATGCAAGTAATCTTCCCACTTTGATGGCCTATCCATCACATACATTCTCAGCATGTCTTCCAGAATTTGATTTGTTCTCTCCGTTTGACCATCTGTCTGAGGGTGGTAAGCAGTACTAAAATTCAACTTATTACCCATCCCTCCAAATAGCCCTTTCCAAAAAGCTTCTGTAAACTTAGCATCTCGGTCAGAAACAATCACCTTTGGAACCCCATGGAGCCTTACTACCTCCTTCAGGAACACATTCGCTACTTGAGCTGTCCCGAAGGTAGATTTCACTGGTATAAAATGTGCAGATTTTGTTAAAGTGTCTACTACCACCATCATTGAATCATGTTGGTATTTGGTTTTGGGTAATCCTGTTATGAAATCCATGGAAACTGTGTCCCATTTCCATTCTGCAATCGGAAAATGGTTTAAAATACTAGCAGGATGTTGATGCTCAACTTTGACTAGTTGACATTCCATGCATCTAGTTAAATATTCTGCTACATCTCTCTTCATTCCAGGCCAAAACAACTTCTTTTTCAAAGATGTTAACATTTTCTGATATCCTGGATGTCCTGCATATGGTTGTTTCTGATATTCATTTAGAATGTCTTTTTTCAAGGACTCCACATTTGGAATATATAATCTGTTCTTATAACATATCAGCCCTTTCTGGTTTTGAGTGAAATCAGTCTTCTCCTTCTTTAGTAGTTTCACCAGTAGTGTTTCATAATTTGGATCTTGGTTTGCTGACTTTTCCACCAAATCTTCTACATCGATCTGGGCACTACTTCCAATGCTCTTTATATTCTGACAAGCATTTCTGCTCAATGCATCAGCAATTTTATTTTCTTTCCCCCTGATATGTTTTATGTCCATATCAAATTCACTTAGGAAAGACAACCATCTGGCCTGTCTAGCATTCAAATCAATTTGGGAAAGGAAATATTTAAGACTAATGTGATCAGTCATCAATGTAAATTTATTTCCAAGGAGATAGTGTCGCCACATTTTCAAAGCATGAATAACAGCAGCCAACTCTAAATCATAGGCGCTATATTTTTGTTCATGTATCTTCAGTTTCCTAGATTCATATGCAATAACTAAATTTTCCTGCAAAATAAATCCTCCCAACCCCTCTCTACAGGCATCCGTACATACCACAAATTCTTTATCAGGATCTGCAATCTTCAGTATAGGGGCTGTAGTAAGTTTTAGTTTTAATTGGTCAAAATTGTTCTGGCATTTTTCAGTCCACTCAAATTTGACACCCTTCCTTTGTAATGATGTTATGGGATGTGCTATGGCAGAAAATCTCTCCACAAATCTGCGATAATAGCCTACAATCCCCATGAATGATTTCACTGCTGAAACATCAATTGGTATAGGCCATTATTTAATAGCTTTTATCTTTTCAGGGTCAACAGCCAGCCCGTGTTCCGAAATAATATTACCCAAGTATTGGATCTTATCTTTATAAAATTCACATTTGCTGAACCTGGCATATAATTGGTTTTCCTTCAGAGTTTGCAACACTATCCTCAGTGTTCTTTATGTTCCTCCTCACTTTTTGAGTAGACTAAAATATCATCTATGAACACAAGGAAAAATTGATCCAAGTACTTATTTAACACACTGTTCATCAGGCACATAAATGTGGTAGGGGCATTTGTCAAACCAAAAGGTAGGACTACAAATTCGTAGTGACCATACCTGGTTCGAAAGGCTATTTTGTTGATGTCTTCTTCTTTAATTCTGAGCTGGTGATAACCAGTCCTTAAATCAATCTTCGAAAATACTGAATCTCCTCTCACTTGATCCAGGTGGATTAAATAGGTACAGGTACAAATGGCTTAAGTACAAGGCTCAGAAATCAAAGTGTTTGAAAATCCTTCGAACCAAGTTCAAGTTGTAGATCTCGAAATTTTGAATCCAACAGCGTAGACGGCACTCAATTCCGAGTTCGTATGAAGGAGTTAGGAGCAGTCAATATTCAGAGGTTGACTTGGTGATGTGGCAGACTAAGGAGGCAACAATTTTGCTGAAACTCGGCCACCGGATTCCGACCAACCTGGCCAGATTCCGGGCGAATTTGTGGGACCGTTAAAAGAACTCCTTCAGTCAAAATTTGAAGGTTCAAAAAACAACCATATTGTTTTAATAACAAATAAAACAAAAAAAATATATATTAAGGGTGGCGGGCCACCAACCCCGCCACCCCATACAAATCTGCATATATTAAAACAAACAAATGTTGTTGGGGGGCGAGTGGTCAACCCCGTCACCCCCGCGGTCTACCAACGACAACGACCATATATATATAATACGTGGTGCAGTTTATATGTGGGGCGGGCCACCCAACATGGGTCCGGCCCCCCACATCCACATCACATCAAACGGATATTTTAAAATACAAAACGGTTCAACGTTTATTTAAAAATGGAACGGCGGTTAAAAAAACAATCGGCTTTTAATGGCGGGGTCGGGATTTGACCACCCGACCTGCGCCCAAACAAATCGGATCACCAACCAATTCGGCTACGGAGTGCCTTGCGATCGCCGCCCACGTTTTATTATTTAAACCTTCATTCATTTGTGCGCCCAAGGACGGACGGGGAGTGGGCACGGAAAACGAGGTAGTGGAACCTTGAGCGATGTGCGAGGGGCGGAACAATGATCCGAGCCACTTTTCCGGAGGGGCCGATTTTCACTTTGTCCGATTGGGGGCAAGTTTTATATGGATTCAGCACTACTCGACGCCACAAATCCAACGGTGCTGCCCATTTTTTTCAGCGAGAGGTCTGCAATTTTCGGCCATTTCCAGATTGGGCGGGTATAAGGGTGTAATTCCTCATTTTGTACTTGTACTTTCATTTTTTCCATTTAATGAAAGCGAGGGGCCTCCCCATTATTAGAGCGAGGGCCCGGGAGATGTTGTCCCTCCCTGGACGAACTCCGATATAAACTCTTGTGTCTTCGTGCGTGATGTTAATTGCTTCTCTCTTTTCCGCTTATGCCTTTTAAATTTTCTTGTTTAAAAGCTACAATTTTCACATGTTAATTCTTTTATACATCTCAAACAAAAGATTTTGGATCAAGTGGTATTGGAGCGGGTGTTTGTAGATGTGAATTACATGTTTGTATGCTAACAAGAAGCGAGGCTAAGAAGAGGCGAAGGGACGCTACGGGGCTTTTGATCCCGAAGTAGGACGTGCACGTCGGAGAAGGAACATGGGAGACGAAGATCGGAATGAAGAGGAGCTCAATTTCCACAAAACTTTCTATACCATGGCGGATCGAGTAGAGAGATTATTCTCTAGACTTGAAAGGTTAGAGAAAACAGGAGATCATTCTTTAGAAGGGCAAGGTTCAGTAGCATGGAGATGGTGGAGGAAATCCACCCCCTTCAGGGAAATGAAAGTCCTTCCTCCTCTTCTAACCATCATAATAAAAATTCTGGAAATGCATCTAACAAGCCTTTCTTTCGAGTTAGATGTTAAGTTTGATCTACCGGTATATAATGGTGAAAGTAATGCTGAGAAGCTTAACAATTGGATTAGGCAGACTTGAACTCTATTGCGAGATCCAACAGATTATGGAGGACGAGGCGAAAATCCAATTGGCTTCTCTTTGATTGAGTGGCACAGCCTCTCATCCGGTCGGAGAGCAAAATTCGAAGCGACGATGACTTTGGGTAACCTTCTTTCTTCCGGTCGATTTTATTCATCGCAATTAAAAATCAATTCTATCCCTTAGGTTACAAGAAGAAATCCTTATTGGAGTGGCGATACCTAAGGCAAGGTAAAGGACAAAATGTGCAAACCTTTTATCGAAGAATTTCGAAAACAGGGCATTAAGTTTGGGCATCTCTTTAGATTCTCCCTCGAAGTTGTAACTAAGTACATTGGTTCATTGCATAGTTACATTAGACATTCATTGTTAATGTTTGAACCTACTACCATTGACTCGGCCAGAGTGTGAAGGCCATTCATCTTGAGAACAAAGGGTGAGAAATGATAAGGACGATCATTCAAAGAAACCACCTTCCAAACCTTCAAATGGAAAATTCAAAGGGAAAGGAAAGGGAAAGGAAAAAGAAGACGGCGTCAACAAAGAAGGATGAAGGAGAAAAGCCTTATTGCACTCATCGCAAAAAGGAAGGCCATGACGATGATCATTGTTGGAAACTATATCCGAGAAAAGAAGCCGAAGAGATATGGAGGAAAGGGTAAGCGTAAGACGGTAGCAACCGCACAGTGCAGACCTTGGATCCGACTCGAGCAATGAGGCATTGATCACGAAAGACGAGGGACAAAAGGTACTCATTCTCTTCATGATTCTGAATCACATGAAAGCACTAGTTCATCAAATGAGCCTCTTTCTAATGAACGTAAGAGAATTGAGTTGTTTCATATTAGAGTTGTTATAAACCATGCAAAAGTAGAAACTCTATTTGATTCGGGCTCTCAAGCAAACCTTATTTCGGAATCCTTGGTTAAAAAGTTAGGCTTAGAAGTTAAGCCTCATCCAAAACCTTATCCACTTGGATGGATACATGATAAAGTAAAACTAAATGTAACCAAGCGAGTGTAAGGTAAAATTTGTTATTGCTTCTAAGTCTGGTAGATGAAGTAGAATTGGATGTAATACCATTGGATATCCGTGGCATTGTGTTGGGGAGTCCCTATCTCTATGATAGGAAAGCGAGTTTTCTTTCGCCATGAAAATAAATACCAAATCACTAAAGATGGGGGTAGAATACATTGTAAGAGCTCATCAAACCAAAGTCGATGTCGACCTTGTAAGTGCGGGGACGGATGAAGAGACTGGTAAATTCCAGCAAGGGGTGTTTGCTCATGGTTGTGAGAACAAAGGATGAAGAAATAACCGATGCTTTCCGAGGATCCGATCCGGCTCATAAACAGGGAATTATGTGATGTTATTTCTAACTATGATGAGTTGTTTCGAGAACCCAAAGGTTTGCCTCCAAAACGAGGGATCCAACATGAGATCCATTTGCAACATGATGCTCCATTACCAAACATTGGTATGTACAGGATGTCATCCATCGAAATGGAGGAAATCAAAAAGAAGGTACGAGGAACTGTTGAACCAAGGGGTCATTTGGCCAAGTACTTCTCCTTGTGGCTCGCCGATCATGTTAGTGCCCAAGAAAGATGGCACATGGAGGATGTGCGTGGATTATCGGGCACTAAACAAAATCACGGTGAAAAATCGATACCCTCTCCCTCGCATTGATGATTTATTAGATCAATTAAAAAAATGTTGTTTATTTCACCAAATTGGATTTGCGTAGTGGTTATCACCAGGTCATAATTGCAGGAGCGGGATGTGTGGAAAACCGCCTTCAAGACCAAACAGGGGGGTTGTTCGAATGGATGGTGATGCCATTCGGACTTTGCAATGCTCCAGACCCACATTCATGAGGGTCATGAATGATCTTTTTAGGCCTTTCATTGATGAGTTTGTCCTTTTATATTTAGATGATATTCTTGTATTTAGTAGGACTTGGGAGGAACATGTATGCCATGTAATCAAAGTGCTTGATGTTTTAAAGAAAGAACAATTGTATGTAAAGTTGTCAAAGTGTGAGTTTGGGAAAACCTCTTTGGTTTACCTTGGTCATATTGTCGGTAATGGTCAATTAAAAAATAGACCCCTCAAAAGTTGAGGTGATTGTAAATTGGCCTAAGCCTACCAATGTAACAGAGGTCAGTAGTTTTTTAGGTGCGATACGAGTACTAGAGGAGGTTCATTGCCAACTTCTCCGCTATTGCATCACCCTTACACACTCGACAAGTATCAAACAAGCCTTTCGGTGGGGAGGAAAATAGCGAGAAGGCCTTCGAAGCACCGAAAGAGAAAATCAGCACCGCACCGAGTCCCTAGCTTTACCCGATCTCCAGCGGCCTTTTGAGATCGAAACCGATGCCGGTGGGTATGCCATGGGAGCCGTACTTTTGCGGCAGAAGAAGCCGATTTGTTACCATTCGGAGAAGTTCTCCCGTGCTCTAATAAATTACCCCACTTACGACAAGGAATTGTATGCTTTGGTCCAAAGTGTGAAAAAAGTGGAAACACTACTCGATCGGAAAGGAGACCATCATCCATACGGACCATCAGCCCTTGCAGTACCTTCGATCACGGACCAAGCTACAACAATCTCGTCATTTCGGGTGGATGGGGTTCCTACAACAATTTCATCCGGTAATAAAGTATAAGAAGGGCACTAGTAACAAAGTAGCAGACATGCTCTCTCGCCCTCCTATCGTCGCTTCTATTATTTTGCATAATGTGTCATTGTCTTTTCGAAAGTTATGTTGAACAGTACACTAACAATGATGACTTCAAAGAAGTTTATGCAAAACTAACTCATGGTTCACGGGTGGACAACTATCATTTGCGGGGGAAGTCGTTGTATCACCTTGGTAAATTGTGCATACCCACAATGAGAAAGGGTACATGTAATTCGAGAGGCGCATACCTCTCTTGTGTCCGGTCACTTTGGTGTCGAAAAAAACCTTATGTCATTTGCAAAGGTTTTGCTTTTGGCCCCATATGAAAAAACATTGTAACCCGTTTCGTAACGAGATTTGTGATGTGTTCGTTTCAAAACCCTCTAATAGAAAACTCGGGCTCTACAAACCACTCCCTATTCCGGGTTGTCCATGGGAAAGTGTGTCGATGGATTTTGTAGGAGGTTTGCCTATGTCAAGAAAGGGTCACGACTATTTGTATGTTGTCGTCGACCGCTTTAGCAAAATGTGCATATTGATGCCTTGTAAAAAAGCGAGTCACTCGCTGAGCAGATCGCTTGTCTTTTCTTTCGATATGTTTGGGTCCACTTTGGGTTGCCCACGTCGATTGTGTCGGATCGAGCCTCTCGTTTCCTTGGAGAGTTTTGGACCGACTTGTGGCGCATGATGGATACCAAGTTGAAGAGAAGCACGGCATTCCATCCACAAACCGACGGATAGACAGAGGTCGTTAATCGTACCATGGTACACTTGTTGTGGGGCTATTGCAACAAACATCCCAAGTTGTGGGATGAACACCTTCCATATGTGTAGCACGCTTACAACCGAGCGAGTGCATTCTTCTACGCAGCGCTCACCTTTTTGAGACATGCTTTGGGTCGCTTACCAAAGGACCCTTTCGACATGATCTATGGAAGGGATGAAGATGCCGGTGGGCGTGATGACGAGGGATAAAGCACAACGGTTCATTCGAGCGGATTCGGACGATTCACCAAGTAGTACAAGAGCGGTTGGAGAAGAGTCGGGCCCGATATAAGGCCCGACATGATAAGCACCGAGTTGACCATCAATTTCAAGTTGGCGACAAAGTGTGGTTCCACATCGACAAGGATCGAATGAAGGGAGAAGGTAAGAAATTGCGACCAATCCGGTATGGTCCCTTTACCATATTGGAGAAGATTGGGAATAATGCTTTCCGAATCGACTTGCTAGGTATACATGCGGATGTACTCGGTTGTGAATGTTCAAAATATAAAACTTTATGAACCCCCATTGATTATGGACACCGAGGAGGTAGGATCGGTTCCTACAGGTGGATGACTTTGCACCCGAATATCTTGATGAACCGCTAGAGGACATCATTCTCGATCGAAGGACCAGGGACTTCGCGACGAGGAGATGTGGAGTATCTCCGTGTTGGTTTCAAAGGGATGCACCCAAGTAAAGCCAAATGGCTTGAAAAAAGAGAAGGTGAGGGAGCAATTCCCTCACTTGCTCGTTGATTGATGAGGCTTTTGGGGTCCAAAAGCTCTTTAGTGGGAAGGAATGATCCAGGTGGATTAAATAGGTACAGGTACAAATGGCTTAAGTACAAGGCTCAGAAATAAAAGTGTTTGAAAATCCTTCGAACCAAGTTCAAGTTGTAGATCTCGAAATTCTGAATCCAACGGCGTAGACGGCACTCAATTTCGAGTTCGTATGAAGGAGTTAGGAGCGATCAAAGTTCGGAGGTTGACTTGGTGATGTGGCGGACTAAGGAGGCAACAATTTTGCTGAAACTCGGCCACCGGATTCCAACCAACTCGGCGGATTTCGGGTGAATTTTTGGGACCGTTAAAAGCACTCCTTCGGTCAAAATTCGAAGGTTCAAAAACCAACCATATTGTTTTAATAACAAATAAAACAAAAAATATATATATTAAGGGTGGTGGGCCACCAACCCCACCACCCCATACAAATCCGCATATATTAAAACAAACAAATGTTGTTGGGGGGTGGGTGGTCAACCCCGCCACCCCCGCGGTCTACCAACGGCAACGACCATATATATATAATACATGGCGCAGTTTATATGTGGGGCGGGCCGCCCAACATGGGTCCGACCCCCCACATCCACATCACATCAAACAGATATTTTAAAATACAAAACGGTTCAACGTTTATTTAAAAATGGAACGTGGTTAAAAAAACAATCGGCTTTTAATGGCGGGGTCGGGATTTGACCACCCGACCTCCGCCCAAACAAATCGGATCACCAACCAATTCAGCTACGGAGCGCCTTGTGACTGCCGCCCACGTTTTATTATTTAAACCTTCATTCATTTGTGTGCCCAAGGACAGACGGGAGCGGGCACGGAAAACGAGGTAGTGGAACCCTTGAGCGAGTGTGCGAGAGGAGCGGAACCATGATCCGAGCCATTTTTCCGAGAGGGCCGGATTTTCACTTTGTCCGATTGGGGCAAATTTTATATGGATTCGACACTACTCGACGCCACAAATGCAACGGTGTCGCCCATTTTTTTCAGCAGAGGTCCTGCAATTTTTGGCCATTTCCAGATTGGGCGGTATAAGGGTGTAATTCCTCATTTTGTACTTGTACTTTCATTTTTCCATTTAATGAAGGCGAGGGCCTCCCCACTATTAGAGCAGGGGCCGGAGACGTAGTCCCTCCTGGACGAACTCCGATATCAACTCTTGTGTCTTCGTGCATGATGTTAATTGCTTCTCTCTTTTTCCGCTTATGCCCTTTAAAGTTTCTTGTTTAAAAGCTACAATTTTCACATGTTAATTCTTTTATACATCTCAAACAAAAGATTTTGGATCATCACTTGATCAAAAATATCATCAATTCTAGGCAAAGGGTATCTATTTTTAATTGTCAACTTATTCAATTGATGATAATCAATGCACATCCGAAAGGTTCCATCTTTCTTTTTCATGAACAGCACCGATGCTCCCCAAGGAGACACGCTCAGTCTGATATAACCTTTATCTAACAGTTCTTGCAATTGCATTTTTAGTTCCATAAGTTCAGGGGGACTCATTCGATACGGGGCTCGGGAAAAGCAGTACGCGCTCCCGCACCGGATCGATTGAAAATTCAATATCTCTTTTGGGGGGGAAGATGAGGGATCTCATCCGGAAAGACTTCCTTAAACTCTCTTACTACGGCACAACATCCAACGATCTTTCTTCGAGTTTCGTTCTATTTCTTCCACATGTACTGCATAAAATTGGTATCCTTTTCTAGTTGTTCATTTTAATTGCGGTGCTAATATTTGTCTTACGAGAGATAGGTTTTTGTTTTCCCCCTGACAACAAAAGGGTTCCCTTCATCATCTACACAATGTAGAGTCTTATCCCAACAGTTCATCATGGCTTTCTTCTTTTCCAGCCAGTCCATTCCTATCAAAGCAAATCATATGAACGTAAGGGAAGAATGTTCAAATTTACTTCGTTTGAAAATCATTTAATTTTATTGTTTTTCGGGGCAATTTGTGTGTTACCTTCCTCTTGGTTCCAGCTGCCACTCGAACCAACCATAACTCGCTGAAATTTTTTCGGGTTTAAGATTACATTTTTTATACAATTGTTGGACTAATGTAACTTAAAGAAGCACCCTGGTCAATCGGAATCGTAACAGATTGGTCGGAAATCTTACCCTCCATTTCAACCATGGTAGCTTGAAGTTACGCTTGTCGATTTTCCAAGGCCGCACCGATAGTTGGTATATTTACGGCTATGTCATTTATCGTGGTGGCTTCTCGATCCCTCATAATCATCTCGAATGTTTCAATGGGGGAAAATCTCTCAATAGATGGGGTTCTCCACATCCCCAACATTTCGGGGGTTCTCTCATTTTCACCTTTGTGACCCCTTTCTTATTGTCTCCATCTATTTGTTTTCGGGCCACTTGGGACTGAGCAATTTGACTTTATTTGGGTTTATTAAACTTTTTTTCGCCGATGATCTCTCGCCAAAATTCTTCAAATAGGCTGGTTTTCTGTTTCTTCCCTTTGAATTCACTCTTATTTACCCAACTTTTTCCCATGTTCAGCTTTTTCTTTTGAACTCGTTGGTAGCACAATCTAGCTTTTATAACGGCTTTGTCCATTTTTTTTTGGGTTATCAAACTCAATTTTCTCTTTGTACACGATAGGCAAACAATTCAGAAACCTTTGTACCTTTTCATTTTCTTCCCTTATGTGTGGTACATATCTCAACAGATTTGTAAACTTAGTAACAAACTCATCAATAGTGAGCTATCCTAGTCTAATTTCGTGAAATTCCTTGGCTTTATCATCATAGTAATGTTCATTTAGGTAGCGGTTTTTGAACTTAACCCAGAAATCTTCCCGGTGTAACTGTCTTTTCATCAATGGAATGCACCATTTTTGTCTCCTCCCACCACAAGGTAGCCTTACCTTGTAGGCTGGTAAACAACTAATCGGCCTTCGCATTGCTTTCATATTCATAGACACTGGAAGTACTTAATCATGTTCGAGCAACCGAGCTTCAAAGCATCTTCCTCCTTCTCGCCCATCATAGGAGGGAGGTTTGATCTTCTGAATTCCCCCTCGTAATTCCTTTTTGTGCTTATATTGATGCTTAACGAAAGCATCCTCATCCTTAGACTCATCGGTCTTCCTCTTTCGGAACCTTCGCCTTCTTGGCTGTTCCGCGAAGTTAATTATCCGATGAGCTATTCTCGCTCCTCACTAGCTAATGACAATCTGTCATTTTGGCTTTTTATCTCGGCCAATTCTTGTTGCAACCTCCGCAACATAGCCATCATGGGCGCATTGGGATGCAGTGCATTATCCTCATCACACGGATCAACATAAATTTCATCACCTTCTGCCATTCCAACACCACTCGTATACTACACAATACACATTAGTAAAAAATAAAAATATAATCCACAGAAATCAATTTATACCGTGGACACATAGCCACGAGTGAGCACAATGTCACCAGACCCCAGCTTTTATAACTTGGGCTCTGATACCATTTGTCACACCTCCCTTTACCTTCCCAATTTTTTTTTCCAAGCATTCATCTTTTCAATTATAATTATAGCAAGATACTATACTATAATTATGTTGGTTTATTCAAATCATAATTGTTTGCCCAATTATGATTTATTTCCATATCTCAACTATATCCAACCCAATTGGATATAAAAATATTAGTATTACCAAACATAATTATATTTAAAATACAAACATAATGGATTTGTTTATCCCAATCCCACTTTTATGTCTCACCTTCGTTTGTATAGTAATGACCCTTTGATCATTCAATATATTGTTATAGTTTGATAGACAAGATGAAGGATCGTTTCAATTTCACATGTTAACCATATTGTTATATTTCGATAGGCCCATGTGGGACAATTTCGATTACACCTGTTCACCACTCGTTTATAAAGTATGACCCTTAGTTGGATTTAATTTACCCACGTTGCTATCTATGCATACATGGCACTCATGGCCATTTATTGACTTCTCGTCAACATTTATATCAAGATTGGAATCATTTATTTTGGCCTCCACGTAATATGAATTGGTAATTTGACTCAACGGAATTAAGACGTGAAGCTAGTTTTCCACGTAAGCCTATATATGATTTTCAGTCTCGTCGTATGGTTTGGAATGGGTCTCATTCCATTTGCGGTCACATGAGTTTTCTCCACGTAACTCTGGAACTCACCACGCCAGCCTACCCTGGTGCCAAGGCAATCTCTATGGCACGGCGAGGACGCTGTGACATTTATTGTATTGCTTGTGACATTGAATGTTGAATGTATGGTGTACATAACACATCCAGCCCTTCGATCCGTGGTTTCACCCTTGGGATCTTGCCATGTGGAGGACGAGGATTCACCGACGCATTAGGGTTTCATTGATCTATTATGGGAACATGGATATAAATTTTCATTGTTAATTTGTTAGGGCGAGTTCTTTTCCCTTACCACTTGTTCGATTTGTCCCCGGCTAGTGAACTTCGACGCTCCTGGGAGAATTGAGCGTGATTCGATCCCAGAATTCGGTGTAGTCCCTCGTTTCATTTGACAACGTAGGTATGATAATTCCGAATGGTTTGAAATTCACGCTCCGTTCTTACCACTCAATATGGGTTTTCCCTCTGTCTTGTTCGAGTTACGCTCATTGACTCGAGTAGGGACTAAAGTTTAGTATTTCGATGGATAGTTTACCATCTTTTTGTCCCGGTTAATACATGTCCCGACAATTTGTTAAATTTTCTCTTTCGGAGAATTTGTTTTCTCCATTTCGACTCGATTCGATTTGCTTGTTTTAAGTTCATATTTATCTGTATTTCCTTACACGTATTCTCGGGGAACGAGATCGAACGAATGCACTTATGGGTTTGGAGGGAGATTTACCCTCTACCTTACGCCCGTATAAGGTTTCTCCGAGGTCATTCGCATGACGATAGAGGGATTTTACCGCTCTCGACCTTCTGTTCGCTCCTTTCCTCGACCTGTGTAAGGAAAAATTTCTATTTTTCATTCACAAGAGTGCTAGCTCCTTTATTCTAGTTGAACGCCCACCATCCAACTCGGGGCTTATTTATGTCATGGCGCTATGTATATGAAAGGTTAGTTGAAAGCTTGGAGGTTCTAGCGCACCGAGTGCTTGTTCATTCCTCATTTATCACTTTTGATAGCGTTCCTCTTCCTCGTCATGTTACGTATCGTATTCATGTTGTGGTTTGTCTCTTACGGTATTTACGACCAACGCCTCACTTTCTCTTGAACCACGAGAGACGTGGCTTCCTTCGACATTAACATTGACTCCTCTTGTCATTTTACGGAGTTGGTATTCACCGAACGCCGGTTAGAAGGAGACAATTCTCCTCGTATTTTTTCTAGAAATGTTTTCGACGACTTAAAATTTTTATTGATACGATTGTATAAGTGTGACTATTGTAATTTTTGAGTTCCGACACTGAATGTTCCCTTATATCAATTCCTGGAACATTATGATACGGTCCCCATGCCACAGTGGACTTGTAATGTTTGGATTTTCGTTTATATATATATATATATATCTGTCATTTCTTGATTTGCATAATATCGAGTATTATTATGTGTCTTCAACAGAAATCGCACTTTTCTCTTTTTAGCTTGGGTCCATCTTAATAAGTACTTATGGCATTGTTCTACAACTACGTATACCCCACTTTTGTTGTATTTTATTATATTAATGCCTTCAGGCAATACATTTGTTAAACTATACTCATGAACATGGTAATTATCTGAATGAATAGTTTAACTGTGCTTTTCCACAGTGTAAGTTTAGTTACGGGTAGTTTTATAAATCCACATTTTATTATATCATTAGATTGATATTTCTACCTCAACCATTCTTACACTCAAAATGTTAGTCGTCAAAGGCATTTGTATATGTTTATCATACTACCCTAGTTTGTAGTTTTGATCATAACAGTTAACTAAGTCTCTTCGAGTATTCTTGGAATAGTACAAAGTATTACCAGCTCTGCTCTTTACGAGTGGTTCGAGTACTTAATTAAGTATTTTATATTTAATTTTCAAATGATATTTGTCTACCTTTTTTAGCATCATCTCTCGTCATGCTTCGTGAATACAGCTAAATATGCCCCTGCTTTGTTGTGAAATTTGCCTGTTGATTATTTATTTAACTTTCTTTCCCATATTGATTTTAGCCTCACGATAAGAAAGGTTTATTGAAATAAGTATAAATGGGAAAGATCATGCTAGCCGATAATTGCTTCCTTCTATTGTGGAATCAATTTCTTATACGTAGAAATAACTTTCTATTGTACTTACGTTTATGTATGAATGATGTGTCGACACCGGAAGTCGATCCGTATAATTTTTTTCTCGTCTCATTTAGTGCACAGTTCAGATTTCGATTCATCTATTGCTATTTTCAATTATGGTACAGAACTCCCATATTTCTCTATCCTAATCATGTGCATAAATTTATACTAGTAGATTAGGAGCAGGTTTAAAGTTAAATTATATGTGGAGGAATATGTATCCTCGGGATTTAAACCGACCTCGGGTTAGAGTTTCGTTGGATTCTACTCTACAGATTTCTTGTCTACAACTATACAAAATTATAAAGGTGAATGCCTTATGATTAATTCTGTTAAATGTAGCACTAATAAATCTAACATACAAATCAACTATTATATGTAGCCAATTCATACCAGAGGAAGTAAAAACACCAATAAATTTAGAGACATACCAATCTTGCAATTGACCATCTTCCCAACCTTAGAGTCCTTGTGTCTCCCGAACTCACCCCCGAGTTGAGATCATCTCCTAAAACGAGATCAACATCTAATATCGTTTAGGAGCGGCTTATTTAAGCTATTGTTCCCCCAAAGCATGTTTCTAATTCTCGCGTCCCGGGAATCTCGGGATGCTTTTCTTCCCTGTTTGCCTAGGCTTCCCATTTTAGTGATTCTTTAAAGTTGTTTTATGCTTTTCCTAGATTTTCCATCTTTTTACCTCTTCCCAACTACTTTCCTCATCATTGGGGAATTTATATTTTTTCCTCAAAAATATAAATTAGAAATAATTTCTTTTAAGGATTTTTGAAATATTGTGGGGAAATATTTGCCTTATCCATCCTCATGGATTTAGCAAGTGATATCATAAATCTCATTTTGGTCAATCTTTGCACAAAATCATTTTATTCATTTCCTCAAATTAAATATTTAATTACATTCATAAAATACTTGTCCTTTGGGGTCCACTCCCCTTAAGATTAAAGTTCAAATGTCTAGTTTTAAATTTCAAACACATAAACTAGGGGTGTTACACATAATTATTTATGTTTACACTTTATTTTCAGAATAAAATGTACGAGTTTGGTTATATAATAATATAGGAGAATAATTAATGAAATATCAGTTCATGTGAGATACTTAAACTTAGATCTAAACCTTGTCCTAGGTTTAGAAATTCCCGAGTGTTGGTTCTCTACAATGTTATGTATGTACAACATTATGGACAAACTATTTTATTATAGTTAGCTCTGTTCAATGTATAGACCATTCAATTTAAAATGTAACTCACATCAATAATATAGTCTAGAGGCATGTCGAGATTCAGAAATTCATATAAATATATCTAAATTTAACCACTTAAGGTAGACTAGGTTCCACCCAACCTTAGATCGCTTTCTCCATAGATTACCCCCGAGCAGAGATCCTTTTATCCTGCAATAGACAACCCTTTGTCTATCTTGAATCGACTTATTTAATATTGCTTTCCCCCAGCCTATTTCCCCTAACTGTGTCCAGTTAAATCAGGATGTTTCTTTCCTCTGTCCCTAGGCTTTCCCTTTGTTTCTTCGCCAAAGGTACTTTAAAGCTAGATTTTCTATTTTCTAGCTTTATTCTACCTCTTCCTAGTAATTTCCTCTTTATGAGGGCAAGTTTTATAATTTTATCTCCAATCTAAATCTAGTATTTAATTTATTTCTTCCAAGTATTTTTTGGAATACTAGGAAAGTCTTACAACCTTATCCATCCTCATGGATTTGGTTTCACAATCTCTCGATCATAATCTAGTCTTTAAACATTAATTTCCATTTTATTTTATTACTTAAAATAATAAAATAAATCCACACAATTGTTTTCCGTTGGGGTCCACTATACCCTTTTGAACTTGTTCAAATATCTAATAAAATAATAGAAAACTGGGGATACTACACTTTTCCAAAATATTGTTGGAAACAAGAGGTAGAGGAATAGAGTCATGGGTGCAAAAGTCGTCCATCACCTTCTTTATAATACGAGACTTAGAAGCCACCACGTCCTCCACTTGGAATATTTTTTCCATCACGACTCATCAATCTAACCATACCCTGTATTATTACTATGATCGGATTCCATTTTCAAAGTACGAGTAGACACTATGTAGAAACAATGAAATGGAGAAAAGGACTAATGATGGTGCTTGCTGTGAGATAGTGTGCTCTTGGAACTTTTTTGTTTGAACAAAATGAAAAGCAGAGAGATTCTCTTCGACTTCCTCTTTAATCGGTGATAGTGCATAATCTAATCCCCACGTTCATATTAATAGAACAAAATTCTTGCACACAACCAATTTTAGGAGTGCTGACGGATACTTGATTTTGATAATTTTGTAGTCAAAATTGAAGAGAATTTGTTGGGAACCTTCCAACAATGTTAATTCATTTCATACCTTTTTTTAATTAATTACATAATTACCTTGGGGATAATTTTTTATTTTTTGTTTGTGAATACTATTAAAATTTATTAAAATAATATTTCACATAAATTAAATGTTTATTATTCTCTTAATAATTATTAATAATTTAATTGAAATTAAAAAAATCATATTCGAAATAGATATACTTATAAACATAATTATCTTATTTATATAAATAATATTCAATTTCTCAAATTACTCGTAACAAACTAATTTATCATGATGATGATTAACTTATACTAAGACTGATGGGCTCTATGGACCTAAGAAGAAGAAGAATCAAATTGTAATACTTGATAATATTACTTATATGGTCAAAAATAAGGGAAAGAAGCTCACCAATATTACTATAGCTGGGATGACTTAATGATTCAACAAGATTGGAAGTATGACACATGCTAGGGAAATGATAAAGGATATGGGTAGTGGTGGGAAAATCTAAAAGATGGTTTTTTCATCCTCCATTGCAAAGGTAACAAATTCTATCATCCTAGGGAGTGTTGGGAATAGAGAACACTACCTTTTCACTAGGAACATAATAAGAATTAGTTCTAATTTTTAGCCATGTTCATCATTTTCTTTGAGGAGGTCAAGGGTGGGGTTGATCACCTTCTTATAATATCTAACCTTCCTTTTAACCTCCAATTACTTATCATCCCATACCTTATCCTTAAATATTTAGGTGATAGTATATTTGAAAATATCCTTGCTTATGAGGATGATGTCCTCATTTATCCCTGCAATGGTTGAGCCAATACTACACATCCTTATGTCACCCAAGCTTCGAGCAAAGGTGGGGTTCTCACTACAATTAGAAGAAAATTTAGGAAGCCTCTTGGATTCCACATTGTAAAGCTTCTTCTTCTACATTATATACTTAAACATAGTGCTTTCAATAGTGGAGAGACCAACTTCAATGAGGAGGATAGCATAAGGGGTATTTCCCTTCATCTTCAGATTGTGCATAATGAATTTCTTTGGAATCATCTCAATTTTTCTTCATTACTCTTTTGATATAATCCAACCAGAGAGTTCACAACCTTATAAGAAAACATGGGTGGCAAGGGTCTCAAAGAGGAACTGTGTTTTACTCCAAATACAATGATCAACATCCTCACAATTTTTTTCAAGATCATAATAATATTTTCAGCCTCTAATAATTCTTTTCTCAATGTTTTGATTCTATTTGAGCTTAATGTAATGTAAATGCACTAATATTTATAAGAAGAGTCGAAGAGATGTTCTCCAATTGTTATCATAGAAAATTTTTCCATGGGTGTTCAGTAATAGTATTCTAATTTTATAATATTATTGTTGAAGTCAATATTCCCTAATCGATGGGTATAGTTCACTCTTCAACATATTTCCAATGATTAGTCATATGTCCCATGGTGGGTTCACCTACTTAAGATATTTCATTCAATTGACTATTTCTGTGCCCCATTTTGAATTTTAAGAAGGGAGATATGGCACTTAGAATAAACCCTCGAATTGAGACAAGAAGACATTCTATTTCAACTCTCCTCTAAATAGCTAAATTAAATAAATAAAATACACTTGAAAGGGGAATGAATTTGTGAGTAAATAAATAAATAAAATTATAACTTTGTCAATAAATAATGAACCTTTAGATTTTTTTAAGGATTTAGATTATCAATTAAATGTAGAATACTTAAAAATTGTATCATAGTTTTACAACTCTCTATTTCCATCAATAAATTCTTTATTAATATTTTTCTATGATAAAAATCAAAATTTCAAGATAAAAAAATCATTGGAAAAAATATAGTGAATTCCAACTATGCACTAGAGACTTATTTTGCCAAATATTGTTCTTCATGTATTACAAAAACAAGATAGTCTAATAATTTATTTAAAAATAGTTCACATTATACTAGCAAAGAAAACCATTTCTTAGTATGGGGCAAATGATAATTCAAACATTACCTGATATAGATAGACTATGGTTTTACACTATGTGATTGCGTAGGACAAATAACTATGGTTGTTGACATTATAATTTGAAGCTAGCACTCTTCTTAAGAGTGGTTCATATTAACTATAAAGTGTAGTATGTAGGTTTGATAGAAAGGTAGGTATAAAAGTGAATTTATATATAATAGATTATCAAATCTATAACCATAAACCATGTCCAATGTGAAATCATGCCCCTGGTTATGGGAGGTCATATTCATGTTAAATTCATGATGATGTGACTTATGCCAAGTTAGCAAAATAACTAATATTATTCTAATTTTATAACACTATTGTTCAGGAAGTCAATATTCCCTAATGGATGGATATATTTCACTCTTCAACATGTTTGAAATGATTAGTCATATGTCCCATGGTGGGTTCACCTACATAATATATTCCATTCAGTTGACTACTTCCATGCCCATTTTGAATTTGAAGAAGGGACATTTTCTGTTCTATATAAACCTTCTAATTGAGACAGGAATACATCATATTTCAAGTCTTCATTAAAGAGAGATATTTGCACATCAAATTGATGAACTTTCTATCCATTCAATGTTACCAATAAAAATAAAGTGTATTTGATGTTCCATTTTTATTTTTTGGATAAAAATAGTTAGCGTAATCAATGGATTTATTATATGAAAATCCATTTTCCATGATCCTTACTTTGTGGTTGTTAAATGAACTGTTTGACTTGTAATTTATCTTCATGAGAGAATCATACGAAATCAACATTTTTTTCCACATTGAATGAATGTTTTAGGTATATAAGATCAAATAAATGCACTTCCTTTTGGATGGTTTCATTTAATTTTCCGATAAAGAGGTATACCCAATTATCATCTAGAATGTTCTTTAGACTTAGATTTTTTTTTAAATTTTTTCAACATGATTTTTAATTATAACCTTGTTAATAAATTATCACTAAGTTGATTAAGTTTCTTTTGTAATTGGGAAACAATATCATCTACATCTTCATTTCTACATGACCCATGGAGGAGACTTCTATAAGTGTAATTCATGAAGTTAATTCTAGATCTTTCTTTAAAGGTTTTGGAAAAAATAATAATACTAACACTCATGATTCATACAAATTTTTCTCACTTACAAAACCTGATCCTCTAATCAAAGTTTACAAAACTTTAAAGACTTAATTTCAATATGTCTAGATGTTTAACTTTATCATGATATATCTCTGATATTTGATCCTTCTTGAATCTCAAACATTGGCTTGTAAAACTATGATATGTATTCGAGAGAAAGTTATGGTAGATTTTTACCTCTTAGAAAAATTAAACTTGTAAATCACACCACATGTTCAATTCTTTATATATGATTTTATTATTTTTACCTAAGGTTATTTGACTTGGTTCTCAGTATATTTGAAAATTTCATAATATTATGTATCCCAAAAGAAAAGTTATAAAATATGTACCAAAACCATTCATTAGAAACTAATTTCAGTGAGTTAGATCTCCAATATTATAATGGGCGAGGAATATAATCTATTTTAAAATAATTTCAAGACTATTAAAAAAACCCTAGCTTTAATGGCATATATCTCCAAAAGTATAGAGAACCCAAATATAATTTTTTTTTCCAAACATACTTTAAGGTTTATTATAGATATGATAAAAATATAAAAATATAAAGCATCTTTAAAAATAATTATATTGAAAAAATCCATGATGAGTAGTGTAAAACATAAAAAACCCTAATAACATGATTTTAATACCAAATTTTATGAAGTATGTTCCTTCAAAATGGTAATAAACCAATAATCACAATCCAATTTGAGAGGGACACTTCCTTTTACGATGGCACTATGATCCTTTGGGAGTCATCAATAAATTAAGAGTAAAATTCAAATTGACTCCTTTTGTTCATGAGTCAAAACAAAATATTGAAAACTATTCCAATGAGTCGAGTGGTTGGAAAATACTTTGCAAGAGGTGAAGAAATAGGTTGATACTAGTTCCATCCTACATACTCCGGCCCCCAAAAAGACAGGGAACACGAAGAGAGAAAGAGAGGAAGGCTCATATTTTGTTGAGACTACTCAAGACACCAAATTCAAAGCAATGTACAGGAAAAAGGCCAAAACCGAATCCAATGGTAGAACAAGTTGAATTCATTGATACGATTGAAGTTATTGATACATATATAATTGTCAAGGATAATGCACCTCCAATAGTGTCAGAAGAAACATAGCTTCCATCAACCTCGAGTGCTCAGATCATTCAGAAACAACATAGTGCATAGTTTTCTTCGTCAAGGAAAACAATGTACAAAGAAAAATACATAATGGAGAAGTACAAAGAAATTAAATTAAATAATAAGGCATTGAAAACTATGACTTATGACCAATATTTGAAACAAACTCCTAGTGACCAAACAGGTTACTTTCAGCCTTTGATTATAAAACCAAGAAGATGAAAATGACATTTTTTGCGAAACCAACAATGTAGGCTTTAAAATCATCAACAGAATACAAGAAAGAAACCTTTGAAGTTATGGCCTAAAATGTTTATCCTATAAATCAGATTGAATTTCATAAAAAAGAAGCAGAAATGATCTACTCCACTATGACCAACAAAGCTATGAGTGTCCAAAAACTACAAAATTCTCTAGAAATATCCGAGAAAAGTTAAAACTAGAGAAGGCATTTTCACAAACCAAGGATAATAGAATAAAATCACTTGAAGAATTCATCATGAAGGTTGGATATGATCCAAAGAACATTAAAGGAGCTGAAGATTTTATCAAGAAAAAGAATGCAGACATAGCTACATTGAAGAAGAAGCTGCAATTACCTCCCACTTAACATCCACAAACGAAATAAGTTTTGGAGAAAGAATTTAAGAAAGATGAAATGATGAATCTCATCATCCAGTTGAAAGCTTAATTGAAATATATGGAGAATTAAATGGATAAATTGGTGCAGGAAAATAAGGCGAGCATGGAAGCAATTATTTTTACTACCATTCCCATAGCTTTAACTTCACCTTCGATGCTTCTATGCAATCACAAATTCTACAACGAGTTCCAGTGTCAACAAAAGTTCCAACTACTACACCAACTACTACATCACCAACGAGTAACAATGACAACCCATCCCAATGATGAGGCCGATAAATTGATTAAGGAAATGTAAGAGATGTCAATACAAACTGCACGAGATTAATAGGCCTAAAGAAAAACTAAAAATTCTATAAGATGAAAATAAATTGGCTCAAGTAATGAAAAAAATCAGAATCACAGAAGGCAAACAAATTGACTGATATGATGCATAAGCTAGAAAAGGAATTAGCACTAAAAGAGCCACTTTCCCAAGCAAAACAATAGTTGTGGGCCAATATCATTAACTCTATTAATGATATTTGGCCTTCCATCCAAGTCATATTTGAACAAGAATACTTGATAAAGGAAGCTAGTGAAGCTATTCAAAAATTCAAAGAAGATCTTGGAAAGAAACCAGAAGAGGCCATTTGAGATAATTAAGTTTTTGAATTCTAAGAACAAGCAAAAAATTAGAAGAAATTTGGATAAGTGATAGAAGACAAACACTCTTAGAGGTAAAAAAGGTAATTTCCAAGAGAAAATTGTTGACACAACTTGAAGATAAGTGTCAAAACATGGAGCTTTGCGATAAACATGTTCATGATCAAATTTGATGTTTTGAGGTAGAAAGGTATACCTAATCCTTTGGTTGTTAATGATAGATTAATGAGGCACAAATATTATGACAAAAATATTGTAGAAGAGGAAAAATAAAATTCCAAAAATTCCTCTATGAAAGGAATTCCTACCGACAAAGTACTCTATCAAACTTTTGAAAATCTCTTTTACCTCCGACGTGAGGTAAATAAAATCTCTATAAAAAAACCTACATTTACCAAGTACACTCAAGCGGGATGAGATTTATAGGAGAATGGTAAAAATTAAACTAATAGATGATGAGGATTGGAAAAAAATTATATGATTTACTGTAACATGTAAAAGTAAAAGTAGGTAAAAGAGAGACACGGTTAAAAAGGTGAAAATAGAGTAGGCATACAAAGCGATAAAGTAAAAGAAAAAATTCACGGTGACAAGAAAGATAGAGTTTAAAGATGAGAGACAGAGTTAAAAGACAAGTCATATAACAACCGAGCGTGAGAGGCAATCATTGTGAAAGAAAGCAATCAAAGAGATAACACAACAAAATATCAAAGAAGTAAACAGAAAAACCAATAAAGAGGGACAAATTGCCTTTAGTTAGATATGTGTCTATATCTTCTTTCATGAATATATTTTATTTTCCACTAAATAATTCCTAAATCGATTTTAGGATATTTTGTATTATGTTTTGTATAAATACTTTTAGCAATTCGAAATATTAAGGGTGGATTCTCTGAATATTTCTATAGTTGTAATTGATCTAAATACACGAGGTTTTATTGTACCATTTTCATGTCAAAAAAAGAGGACAAGTAATAAAGGCATTGCATTACGTAATTCATGTTTTGAGCCACTTCAGTGAATTATATTTCAATTTTTCATGTTTTTTCCTTAAGTATTCCATAAACTTGCATGTTTTCTACATTTAAATGTTATAACATGAAATCTAAAACCGCAGATGCTCAGTCAAGGGCTTTGGAAATTCCGACCACCTTGTCATTCAATAGAAGAGCAATGGCGCCCCCCCCAACCCGGCTTCCTGAAACTTAACTATGATGGGGCTTCCAAAGGGAATCCTGGACAAGCAGGATCGAGTGGGATTTTCAGGGGAACTCTCAAGGAATGTCCGCAGATTCTATGCTCTAGATCTAGGCCATGCAACAAATAATGAAGCCGAATTAACCCGACGGTCAAGCAAGGCCTACGGATAGCAATCGAGAACAATATCGGAGACTCATTGTTGAAGGTGACTTAGCTATGGTCACGGGGGTGCTCCAAAAAACTCCAACAAGGGGAACTCAATGGGAGAAAATCTCCCAAAGTTGGAGAACAGCAACCCTTATCGAGGAACCGAGTCAAATGGTGAAAAAGAATACAATACCTTATTCCTCACCATGTTAGAAGAAAAGGAAACGCATAGCAAAGGGATTATTTGGCTAATTGGGGATGTGATAATGTTGAGAGACGCATAGACGGATGCCCAAGCCGACCTCATTTGGAATGTGGAACTTCAGTCGCTCCAAATGATAGTGGCAAAAGACCTCCAACAGATCGGGGTGCCCACTTTGTTATCATAAAGATGGCAAGTGCGCCCATCAAGGTTCATTAATACCATCGATAATGATCCGTCGGACAGGGTATTCGAAGTGCGTGAGTGCCGCATAAAAATTATGGCGCATGATGGATAGAGTGTGAGAGGCAAGGTCACGGAAAATCGACGGGGAATTTGGTAAGTAATTTAACCCAGCCCCTTCAATCCCGCACGCATAATCCATTGCATGCGAGAGACTAGAGGTGGCATCGAAGGCGATTCAAAGCACGGTATCCTGGTTTTAACTTGACGCTGTCAGGTATGTTCTTATGATTATTTCAGCTCTAATGATTGTTTACAAAGATGTTTTCGTCCCGTTTTCGGTCTTCTAATGGTAGTTTGGGCCTTAGGCTGAATTTTAAGCGGCTTAACCCCGAACCGGAACCTCGTTCCTCCTTGCTTCGAGAGACCCTAGTAGTTCTTATGCGCCCGTAACTCTCCTTGGTTGTTTGCATGGGTCTGTAGTACTTTCATTTTTATGTATTATCGGCGAATTACTCATAAGAATATAGGGAGAAATTTACCCTATAGCAACTCCTCTTGTTCTTTCTTTTTCTTCAGGTCGAAGGAATAGGAACATAGGGGTGTAATAGCATAAATGGTATGCGTGAATTCATCGACGTGGTTACGGGTGCATTTTCTTATCTCGTCGTGCATCCTTGTCATGCTAAGTTATGTTTCGTTTGGGTCGGGCTAATCCTATTTATGGCATTTGCTCAACTCTATTGTAATGTAGGGAAGACTCGCAGGCTCTGGTTTCGTTGGTAGTTATATTCGGCGAGAGAATGTGCTTCGTTAAGGTAGCGCTACTCCTCTCGTTTGATTTATGAAAATACAATGTTTGGAAAGCTATTCATCTGTCGAGTCTTATTGTGGGGATTACTCGGGAAGTTAGGGTCGGGCCGCTCCCGATATCGTGTTCGACACATTCGCTTTGTTTATAGAGTCGCAAATCCTAACTTGGTCTATCCCCCGGGTAAATTACTCTCGTCAAATCAAGCCGTCTAATGTTAATCCCGAAAACCCTCGACCACGAGCTCCCGAGTCGATGGGTTAGTAATGGAAATAGGCGTTCACGCCAAGGCTAATGATCGCATTCAAAATGTTAACCTAAGGTGCATGGCCTTGTTCGCTTTCAAAGCGTTTTCATCGTGTTCAATTTTGTGTGCCGTAGCTTGTTCATACGTTCCATACGACGAATGGGGGAAAAGACAAAACGAGGGCGAGCAATCGCCAAAGGAAAGCGGCATTTGTCCAATACGAATCGGTCCCTAAGAAAAGGGGCCGGAAAACAAATACTAGAACATCTAGAAACGCTAGCAAATCAATTATGTCATTGGAAATTCCTGCGAAGTTAAAAATGATATTCGTGGATGGGAAAAGGAAATTCAGATTGAACCGGAAGACAATGAGACAGAGGTCGAGATTCCGGATTTTATTACGGATCTAGGCCATACCCGTAGGCAGCTCACACTCGTTTAATCGACAGCTCATACTTACTTTGGATTGTAAAATGTTTGCTAGCAAAAGCAATATCACAGTAATCACCCAATTCAAGCAAATATCGAAGCACCTGCGACCGGACTTGCGTACTCGAATATGACTTTTGGAAATTCGGGACCAACAGAGCAACATATAAAGATCACCCAATACCAAACTCAGAATAGAGTCGGCGGGCTAGATGACAAAGTAGGGCGCATGGAAAAAACTCCTCCGGAAGATTCTTCAAAGACCTCAATCAAACGGACATGCCAGGGAACAAGCTGCTCAAGCCCCGAACTCATGTCTCGTCTTTCGAGGGATAACGATATCATCTTGTTAAACTTGCTGGTTTTTGTTGTTACTTATGAAATTTTATAGTATGTTATGTTTGTATATATTAAAATAGTCCAAAATATAGCGCAAGAAAACTATAGATGTAAGAGACAATTTCGATCATCGGGATGCACATCATGCTTTTTGATGGCCAACGTACCGTTTCCCTCAGGGGCGGGTTGAGGCCAAAGAATGACTTTCTAATTTTTGTAACCTCGCCTTTTATAAATAGAAATGGCAAGGTCCCATCGAATTTACATAAAAAATGTTATAACATGAATATTATTGCATAAATTGTTTAAGTACACTTTGTTCCCGAAGTGTTAATCGTTTTAATGTTTTCTTTTGATATCTAGATCTAAGAATCCTTAATTTCTCTCCCATCCCAATTGACCTCTTTCACCTTCATTCATTATCCGGTTTAAGGAATCCTTAATTTCTCCTTGATCTCGATTGAAAACCATTTCATCATTCAACCTTCAAGATCTAATTTTTTTTCACTTACCTTGCCCCGTAAACGCTTCCTTTAGAACATGATTCTATCTTGTTTTTCTTGATATTTTGACTCCATAGCCCAACAAAAAAATGGTCGGACACCTATCCATCTAAATTGGTAATTCCACCAACAAATAAAAAATCAAACCAAATCAATCTTACATAACTAGCCTAAAATCAATTAAAACAACAAAAGTTAAATCATTAAGAGAGAGCCCTCTCCGAGCATTAGGAAGGCTTGATCCTAATATCCAAAGTGGTTTATAGGCTATAATATTTCTTTAAACACACATAACAACCCTTGGAAATTTTAGAGTGATAACATAATGGCGACCATATTGGGGGAAATCAGTCCTCGGTTTAAATAAATCTTAAAGGAAAGAATTTTTCCTCATCTTTTCACCTTAAGTTTTATTTAGGGTTGTTAAAGAATTTTTCATTGAAAATTAAAATTCGCCTCCAAAAAGAACATACTATAGCAGTGGCTCATCCCGATCCACAACCTCGCTATAATTTTTTGATGATCCCGATAGAATTTTGAGAAAAACCGAAAAAGTAGAAAGTCTAGGAAGTAGTAGTCAATTAGTCAAAGAAAATTCACTCCCTAAAGAGTTATCAAGTATACAAGATATTCAATTTGATTTATCATTTGAACATTATTTATTTAGAACCAAATCTAAAAATTCAATCCGTGATAGTGTAATAGACCCTAATTTTATTCAATTTATTGAAGAAAAGAAGTAAAATATACAACTTTACTTAGATCAATATGTTCTAGAGACTTTTGATAAACTTGATGCTTTAATCTACAACTTTGATTAAGGATATAGAAGAAGCCTATTTTCAACAGATCCGCTGAATTAGTTGCCCTTATCATTGCTACCCCTAAGAATTTTACCATACCTTCGAAAGTCGTAAATATAACTTTATTTAATACCACCTCATCTATTATATTCACTATAGTCCATTCCACAAAATAATTTATCCCCAAGCTTCCTCTTCAACATAGAGTTTTATTTCCATCCTCTAGTGTTCCAAGTACACCTTTAAGCAATTCAACCTCACCTCTCGAAAGCTAAATTTTCCGGTATTCCAAGCTCATTTGCAAGCCCTTCGAAGTTCATCCCCAAGCACCACTACTATACCTCCTAGCCAGTTGGAATATTAGCCATGGAAACGAGATATGCCCCTTTTTGTATTACCAGCTGAATTACATGTCATGCCATGAGGATTTGCAAACTAAAAATATTTTAGTTAGATGGTACATGTTAATATAATTCTCAAGAACATGTAAACAAAAGCGAGTGATTACTTTTGAATTACATGACATTGATGAAGCTGATTTACAAAGGAGATTGTTTGCACAAACATTAGCGAGGAGATGTAAAGAAATGGTTTAAAGATTTACCTACCAATCATATAGCTGATTTAGCTTCTTTTCATCAATTATTTATCAATAGATGGGAAAAGAAAGAAAAAAACCTTTACAAATATTATACGAATATGAAAACATTAGAAGAGCTCCTAATGGATTTTTTAGGATTATTGTACTAGGTTCAACAACATTTAAGATGAAATTCCTTCCAATATCAAACCTCCACTAGACTTAGGTTTGATCAGATTTCCAAATGCTTTTGATATTGATATGTCCTACCAAATTGAGAGAAACAAACTACTGAAATATTAGAACAGATGCAAAGTAATGCGATTTAGTGTAGAAGCTAGCTTGTTAGCTAAAAAGAGCGAGGATGAGAAATGAAAAGCAGTAGTAACCATTAAGGATGAAACATCCACATCCGACATTAAGATAGATATTTTAGCCAAGAGTATGGAAATAATAATGGATAGATTAGAAAACATGGAAAAGAAAACCTCGTGGGATAATCCACAACAAGGTCCTCAAATCAGAAATCCAAATTTCAGGAAGAATCCCAATACGGTAAATAAATAGAAACAACACCTGATCGATTGATTAGACCACCCTTTCCAAGAAAAATATGCTGAAAGTTCTCAACAAAATGATTAATACCACGACACCTACATCAACTTAATGGGAATAAATGATGAAATTAATATTTTTCTCGCTCAAGAAGAACACAAATTATATATGCTACAACAATTAAAGTTAGAATTTGGGAGAGTCCTTTGACTATAAAAATGTTATGAGTCTACAATATATGAATTTCACAAATAATATAGCCTTAGAAGTAAGAAGAACACAAAAGCCCCTACTAATAAAACAATCCAAACTCAGACCAATAAAACAATAGAAGCTCTTGTATCCAAAGTACTACAAATTATCCCTAGAGAAACTCGAGAAAACATCCAGTCAAAAAATTGAAACCAAAGTCCAAAAGATTGTAGATATCACATCTTCTTATACTCAAACATCAATTGCTGCCCAAACTGCTCAGACAAGAAAATTGAAAGTAAAACAATAGAAACACAAACTGAAATACCAATTTCACGATAAAAAAGATAAAAAAACTCAAACTACAATTGGTAAAGAGGAAATCATTCGGTTAGGAAAAACTCAAATCCCATTTAATATCCAAACTAAAATAGCCAAATTAAAAAATACCAATTCCTTTAATAGAGATCGATGAAAAAATTATTTATACAAAGCCCAAATGATTGAAACACTTGAACATAAGTGAAGGAGAAGATGTTGTTAACCTACAATGATAGCGAACATGAGTTACTATTTTGTCCTAGAGGTAAATTGAAAACATCAAGAAGGTGGTGTTTATCCATTCTACATTAGTTTGAACATTCATGACAATATCCTACATAATGCTATGCTAGATTCATGGGCATCTCACAACTTAATTCCTAAGGAAATCATGGAAACATTGAATCTAGAAATCACCGGACCATACAAAGATCTTTTCTCCTTTTATTATAGTAAAGTTTAATGTCTTGGCCTAATAAAATACCTATATGTAACTCTATTCCAATACCCAAATAAGAGTATTGTCATGGATATTGTGGTTGTTGATATCCCTCCCAAGTATGGAATGTTATTATCTTGATCATGGGGAGAAAAAATTACGGGGATCACTATAGTTAGACATGACATATGCTACAATTTATGTATTTGGTCAACCTAAAAATCTTTACATAGAAAATTTGAGTGAAATTCATGGTCGGTAGTGAAAAAAAAACACATAATTATCCTATATATTCTCTTCATTCTCATATTGATTCTTTTATCTTTTGTAATTCGGTCAACTGGAAAAGATAAAAATACGGTAGTACTAACAGAAACATAAAGAAATTAACAGGTGACAATATAACTCATGAGTCTATCCGACACTTAGATTTCGATGGTTTTATAAATAGATTAGGAGAAGGAGCGAGAATATGGATTTACAACCTAGAGAATGATCATTCCGAAGGTCATGCTTTTGGGTTAAAATTTAAATGCACTAATAACATGGTAGAGTATGAAGACATTAATCTTAGGACTAAAAATTGTAAGAAAACTTGGAGCCAAGAGAGTTTCTCTCATGGGGAGATTCATAACTTATCATGAAATAAATTAGAGGAGAGTATATTGTTAATAATCCTAGACTTAACCAATACGGAAGAAACCATTCTATATTTGATAAATTGTTTTTCTTGAAACTCAGACTTTGCTATTATTCCAAGGAAACATAATATTGAAGCTCACGGTTTGGGCACTTTAACTAGCACTCGTGGATTACCTTTTTCAGCTAAATGATCGATGATATCTGCAAAAGGTAAGATGTAGGCCAACTATACCAGATAATTTGAAATATTGGCAAATCTTTTCACAAGATTCTCAAATTTATAACTTTATGAATGTCGAGGGGGAATTTCAAAATTGTTATATAGATACTAATTGTACAATACATTATAAAATAAATAGTGAGTTAGATGTAAATGATCTAGATAAAAACTCGAACCAACTATATTTACTAAAGTAGAAAATAGATACATTAGAAATAGTAGAAATAATAGAAATAATCAATGATGAATCGAGAGATTTTAAACCTTAAAAGATAATTTTTTTGCCTAAGGGATTAACCCCATTAGAAGATATTTTTTATTCCAACGATGTAGCTAGAAAAAAAATGGAACCCTTAAGATCATACATAGAAGAATGTAACATAGGAACAAAATAGAAACCCAACCTTGTTAAATTATCCAAAGAATTACCTCGAGAAGAAAAGTTGAAATACATAAGTTTGTTTAAAAAAATTCAAGACGTGTTTGCCCTGGAGTTATGAAGACCTCAAATATTATGATGCCGCTATAATCCAAGACAAAATACCCATCAAATAAAATCAAATACCCTTTAAGCAAAAGCTTAGGAGAATTTATCCTCTTTTGATGCCTTTCATAGAAAAATAAGTAAAAGGGGATGTATGAGGTGTTGGAAATATGATGCGAGTGTTGTCCTTGATGGAAACCCACTAAATGAAAGATGAAGACATGTGACCGTTGACATGTGTTGTCCTTGATGGCAATCCACCTGAGTGAAGTTATTCTTGACTTGATGGACTTGGTAAATGATGTAAATCTGATGTGAGTATGATGTTTGTTGACAATAATGACTGCCGAGTGTTGTCCTTGAAAGGCAACCCACTTGATGAAGATGATGACAACTTACTTGATGAAGTTGTGCTTGATAGAATATGGTTTGATGAAGGAAATCCGATGTATCTACGGTGTGAATAGAAGGCAATGAAGAAAGGAATTCAGCATGTGCTAATTCTATGATGAAAAAGAGTATGTCTCCAGGTATACGCGGATTTGCCTAGGGGAAGTCGCGTATGCACGCGGAAAGGAACGTTCCAAGTCGCGTATGGGCAAAAAGCGCTCAGAGAGTGCAAAGCCAAGGGTAAACACCATGGTATTGACCCATTGTATTGGGTAATGATCCGCCTAATTGACACCGTCTAGGTAGTTTTGGGCTCATGGTATTGTTTTGGCCCATGGTATTGAAAAAAGGGGCTCATGGTATTGAAAAAGGGATAAACCTATATAAGGAAGAAATTCATCAGTACAAAACATGAGTGTGGGTGCAAGATATCTGAGCTTGAATGAATACTTTCTCCGGAGTATATCTGAATGGAAAGGGTTACAATTGAATGAAGGATCTGAATGTATGATGCACCAATGAAGGAGTGATGAAGAAGGGGATCTAGATCTGAAATATACTTGTATTTGCTAGATCTCGTTTATGGGAAGGCTTGGATCGTGATGAGGCGAACATCGTCCGAAGTAAAGGGTTGAATGCGAACCGAAATGTCGGATCTCGAAGAAGCATGCAGCTGCGTAATGGTTGAAGATCTATACGCTACTTTGCCGCGGAGGAAGCACGTATATACGCGGCTTCGGCGAAAGAGAAAGCGCGTATGCGCAATGAAATTTGTACCGAAGTATACGCGAGGTTTATGTGGACTCGAAGCGCGTATATACGCGACATAAGTGAAGGAAAGAGTGTATGCAAACTAGGGTTTGCGCGAAGCAAGGGTATGAAATATTTGATCCGTTCCGTTGTGTTTACTCGCTATCTCGATCCGTGCTGATATCTATCTGTTGGTGATGTATGTTTGTGCTTAAAAAGTATGGAAAGGGTCTGTATGAAAATATGATGAAATGTGGCCTACAAGTGGTGTTCTATTGAAGTTGTTGGATCCAAAGGTGTGAAAATTGATGAAACGTGGTCCAAGATGGTGCTGAGGGTTGTAGCCTTCGCCGTGGGGTTGTAGCTCCTTCCGGGTGAGGGTGTGGTAAACGAGAGCGAGGGGGGTCGTAGCTCCCTTCCGGGAGAAGGTCGGTAAACGAGTCAGGGGGTTTGGAGCTCCCCTGTCCCGGGAGAGGGCCGGTAAACGAGCGCGGTGGGTGCTGCGTGCTTTGGGCCAAGTCTGCGCCGGCACATATGTTGTAAGATGTTTTCTCTATAATAAAATATTGAAGGTCGAGCTAAATCGCAGCGGTGGTTTTCTCCCGATTTGGGTTTCCACCTAAAAATCCCGGTGTTCATGTGTGATTCTTTGTGTGATGGTTTATTCTATTCTTACCGCACATGTTTACCGTTTATTGAACATCGATGAATGAATGATGCAATAATATAAGTGAAGATTTAATGACAGATCTAGATCTCTCGTGTATACGCTAGTTTCATAAAGGGGATCCGATACGTATATACGCTAGTTTTCGTCAAGGAAAGTAGCGTATGGGTTTTAAGGAATGAAAAAGTAAAAAGTTTTGAATATGCGATGAAATATCGATTCACCCACCCTCTCGTCGGTATTTTACCCAACAATTGGTATCGGAAGAGGTTCTTTCTGCAGAAGCTTGATCGCTTGAAGGAGATCCAGTCACAATGGGAAAGTATACAAACAAAAGTTTTGCTGAATTTTGGTGCAAAAGTATGGGCACTCATGAAGGAATGTGAAAAAGAGAAGGGTACTTTTGTGGATTCTCTAGAAGACAATAATCTTCTTGAAGAGAACACTCAACTCAAGGTAAGCCACGAAGAAAAGAACATAATCATAGAGACTCTTGAAAAATCACTGGGAAAGGTAAAAAGGCGCAATGAGGAATTGGAGTGTGAAGTAGTGAGTCTAAGGAAAAGATAATGAGAAAGTGAAATCTCTCAATATTAGATTTGCTAAAGGTTCGGTAAAACCTTGGATGAGATTATCAAGGCAAAACTTGGTCCCCCTCTTAGAAAACGAGGTCTTGGATATCTCGAATCTTCCCAAACATCGACACCAAACATTCTAAAAGAGCTGTACCACAAATTTTCGGTTCTCTACATTCAGCCACTCACAGGGGGAACAAAGGAACTTTACGTGTAAAGCATGATCATCTCAATGCAAGAAACACTAACAGGGAGATCTTTGAAAATGGATACAGCCAACAGTAAACTCTAATAGAAGATTTCATGATCTACAGTAAATTTCTACTTCAATGGACAATGTTTCTCATGTCACAATTTCTGGCCATAAAGTCGTTCAATGTGTTGCATATAAAACCATCATGACAAGAGAAGACAAGAAAGATAAGGATGAATGACGAGCCAAAGAAGAACACCTATAAAAACTTTTCTCCTCTTCAAAACGAAGTTGAATGTACTTATTGCAATAACTTTGGTCATGAAGAATCTCGAATGTAGGAGCAAGGTCCACCAAAAGATCATGATCTCTCAAGCTCTAAAGTGTGGAAAAAGGAAGAAATACCTATTGAAAATTGTGGGATAGCGTTATTTGTAGAGGGTGAAGAAATCAATGGTACATTGATAGTGGGTGTTCAAGACACATGACAGTGACAAAAGCAAAATTCATACTTATAATGCTCTAGAAAAAGAAAAGAAAGTTACATTTGGAAATGATACTCGTTGTAATTAAAGGAAAAGGGGCGTATTTCTAAAAGAAAAGGTGAAGGCTAAAGATGTCATGTATGTGGATGGATTAAGGCATAACCTTTTAAGTGTTAGTCAAATGTGTGATCATGGAGCAGAAGTGGTCTTCGGGTCTCCAAAGAATGTGGTTCGTGATCTTGATACGGAGTAAAATCATTATAAAAGGAAAAAAGAAATCCAAGCAACTCCGTATGTACTAAACGCATAGATCAATGTTACTTGAGCAAGTCTTCGTAAAATTGGTTATGGCATAGAAGGCCGGCATCCGAGTTTCTCCCAAATCAACAAAGCAAGCAGACTCAAGCTGCTCGTGATCTTCCCAAGATCAATCTTCCGTAAAAACTACCATATGCAAATCTTGTCAATTTGGTAAAGCGCACTCGCAGTTCGATTTAATGCCAAAGAAGGATCATCAAGTAAGCTCCTCTTGAACTCATTCATACCGACATCCTGTGGACCTATGAGGAAAAAGTCATTACGTGGGGAAGAATACTATATCCTATTTATTGATGATTACTCCGTAATGTGTCATATCGCGTTTATTAAACACAAAGATGAAGCTTTTTGAAAAAATTTCGAATTTCAAAGCATTGGTAGAAAATGAATTGGATTTAAAAATCAAGTGTCTTAGATCTGATCGAGGAGGAGAATATTCATCAAATGAATTCTTTGAATTTTGTGAACAACATGGGATTAAAAGACAGTTCTCTATATGAGCACTCCACAACAAAAATGGTGTAGCGGAAAGAATGAATAGAACAATTTTTCAAATGGCTAGAGCTATGCTTGTCGACTCTAATGTTCCCGACATGTTCGGAGTGAAGCAACACGTGCGGCTAGCTTAACATTCTCAACAAGGCTCATGTTCGGGTAAATAGTGACAAAACTCCATATGAACTTCGGTATGGTAATTCTCCCACCGTGAAGCATTTTAAAGTTTTTGGAAGTAGATGCTTTATCAAAAATAATGATGAGAAGCTTGGCAAGTTTGAACCTAGATCGTGATGAAGGGATACTTCTTGGTTACTCATCTTCAAGCAAAGCATTCACATGTTACAATAAGAGGCTTCAAAAGGTTGTTGAATGTATTGATGTTGTTATTGATGAGTCTCCCCGCTAGCTCCTAAAGAAGAAAAACAAACAACAAAAGAATATGATAGCGACATATGGCCTTCTACATCGGATGGAAATGATATAGACAAGTGAATCCAATGAAGAACCTCGAAAATGATCTATCTGAAAAAGCTCCATCCGTATACGTTCAAAAGAATCATCCTCGAATCTCATTATGGGAGACAAGGAATCGGGTGTACGAACAAGGAGAACTTTTGTGGGATCTTTCTAGTCATCGTGCACTTCTATCCACAATTGAACCATCGAATGTCAATCAAGCTGAGCAAGAGATGAAAGTTGGAACCTAGCCATGAATGAAGAGATTGATCAAATTGAAAAGAATGACACTTGGGATTTGGTACCAAGACCACATGATAAAAAATGTCATTGGAACTAAATGGATCTTCAAGAACAAGTTAAATGAGAATGGGGATGTTGTAAGAAACAAAGCTAGACCGGTTTGCAAAGGGTATACTCAACAAGAAGGTATAGACTTTGAAGAAACTTTTGCTCCCCGTAGCTAGACTTGAAGCCATAAGAATGTTTCTCGCTTTTTCAAGTTATCAACAAATCAAAAGTTTATCAAATGGATGTTAAATCGCCTTTCTTAATGGTGATCTAGAAGAAGAAGTATATATAGAACAACCGGAAGGATTCATTTTGGGAAATGATGCAAATCTTGTTTGTAGACTTAAAAAGGCTCTATATGGTCTCAAACAAGCTCCAAGGGCTTGGTATTATCGTCTTGACAAATATCTTCATCAACAAGGTTTTTCAAAAGGGTCTACTGATAGCAACTTATACACAAAAATTGAAAATGATAAACTATTGATTGTAGTTGTATATGTTGATGATATCATTTTTGGGAGCAATGAAGAATCTTTGAGTCAAAAATTTGCTTCTATCATGCAGCAAGAATTTGAAATGTCTTTACTCGGGAACTAACATTCTTTCTTGGCTTGCAAGTGCATCAAAAGGAAAATGGTATTTTCCTATCTCAAGCAAAATATCTTAAGCAAATTTCAAGAAGTATGGTATGGAAGAATGCAAACTCTGTAAGTACACCAATGATAACCCTGGATGCATCCGCTTCTAATGATGATTCTCCCACAGTGAATCAACTTATAACGTACCGATGATAGGAAGTCGACTTTATCTCACCGGGACTAGACGTACATTATGCATGTTGTTGGGATTGTTGGACGATTCCAAGCTAATCCAAAAGAGTCTCATCTTCAAAGCCGTTAAAAGAATATTCAAAATATCTTCAAGGAACTCAAGACTTTGGTCTATGGTATCCAAGGAATGCGATCTTACTCTTCATGCTTACACCGATGCGATTGGACCGGAAGTGTTGATGATTAGAAAAGCACTAGTGGTGGTGCATTCTACATGGGGCCCCGCTTTAGTATCTTGGTTCAGCAAGAAGCAAAATTCTATTGCCTTATCAACGCACCGCTGCAGTATGTAGTATCGCCACATCTTGTCGCACTCAACTCCTATGGATGATGCAAACCTTGCAAGATTTTCAAATCAAATGTGGAACTCCTATCTCCATTATGTGATAATACAAGTGCCATCGCATCTCAAAGAATCTCGTTAGCATTCGAAGACCAAGCACATTCCCATCAAATATCATTTCCTACGTGAACAATGTAGAGCTATAAAAAGGGTCTCTTTCACCTCTAATCACCTCACATTAATATGTCAACCCGAGAGAGTGTTTTGTCATTACAAAGAGAGTGACTCAATCCGAGGCTCATTCGGCGCAGTAATGCTAGTAGTACAAAGGCTTAAGAAATACAAGAGTAAACGGATGCTTAACCGAAATCAAAATTACTTTAAAGAAATAAATCACACACCAGGAAACCTCCATAACTCATCACCAAGGGTTCGGTGAATGATAAACCATCCCTTCGTAAACTCGATGGAAAAAGGACTAAAGCATAGATCACAAGCCTCGGGATGCCAACAAAGTTGACCGATACGCCACCACGACTTTAGATCATCTCTCACAAGAAACCATCAAATGCAGTATAAATAGAACAAGAGAAGGAAATAAAGGATAACAACCACAATTCCGAAATGGAACAAAGAACTCCTAAAATGGAACAAGCATAGTGAATACTAAGTCCCGAAACAGTTATGCAATCAAACTCAATCTATACACTCTTTGCAATCAAGGAACATTCTATCATTCTAAAGGCGAATTACACAAATCATATTAATGGAAATCAGCAATAACGATTAATGAATTATGGAACAATACCGATTCAAATAGAAACGCACACAACACAAATGTTAATATAGTAGCTTCCAGTAACATAACAAAGTAAGGATATGCGATTAACTCTTGAAAGGAATAATAACGCAATGCGGAGTTAACACACAAGTCTAGTTGCAGAAACCTCGCAATGATTCAAACTTGAACAACGAGCATGTAATATGAACTTGTAAAGCATATCAAATAATCGAATAGCAATAATAAACAAACCACACAGAAACGAAGCCGTAGTGGTACGTACAAGGTGTCTGGCCGTGCCCTCAGCCTCCCAAGGATACACCGCTTTAGGTTAACGCAGACGGCGAAGATGGAATGACCACGCAAAGCTTTTCATTAATACATTGATCAAAAATACATCGAATCAGCTTCTCAACAAAGCTTAGCAACTCAAGTCTCGACAGAATGCGTTACGATTGTCACAAACGTATCTCATCGATACTCTTCCCTAAACTAACTGGGCTACGTTTCTATTTCTATAAGGACGATCGCAAGTGAGAGGTCCGAGCGCACCAGACAAACAGCAGCAACGATCCCTCGCGATCTTCGATCCCCGAGGGATTCGCGTCAAACATCGCTTAACTTCATCCCGTCTTTGCTATTGCGCCGAGCCGCGTGTCCTCTCCTCCTCGCCCGAGCCGACCCACCTCGATCTTGCTTTCTATGTTTGCGTTCGGCTCTCATCCGTAGGACAAATAGCTTATCTCCACTTCGTTTTCCATTCTTTAGAGCCGCAACTCTTCGTTTTCTTTCTTTCCCCCGTATAGAAAATAACCATTATCAAGGCTAAGTTATACACATCGATTCTCACATGTTTCGTAGATGAGTTCTCAGCGACTTTCCAAATCCATGACACGTAGGTCCACAAATTGTATTAAAAAGTCATTAAAAGTAATCAAAGCAAAATCATACCTTTTTCGAAATACTCCACACACACACACTCGCTTACCTTGTTTCATGTCCTCGTTGAAAACATAGTAGTCGACATGTAATGCAAAGGAGAGTATGCCGGGAGAAGGAGTTTCCTGCATGCGGAGGCCTACAACCATGTTGAGTGATTAAATAATTCTAAAGAATCGTCTCGCTTCGCGCAGATGTCATATCGTGCTGGTGGCCCTCGGTATCCATGTGCAGGATGCCAAATAATTGGAGCGCCAAATCTATACTCCTAACCAAGATGACCCCCCGCTTTTCGAAGGCTCCGGCCATAGAGATTCAAACAAATGCGGCCATTAACTCAAAGTTCTCATACTTAAATGGTTCTCCGAGCCGGATGCGTGACTCGTAGATTCGACATCGAAAATTTGGCCGCATTAATGGCCAAGTCTTTGACGGAAAAGAAATACTCTAAACCCTCTTGAATGAGTGCCTCCATGCATAGGCCTCTAAGGTTACAATGACACTGAGTCTCCATGTGGTGAAAGGAGCTGTCCATAATCACATCGGGTTCCCAGTGCTCTGCTCTAACTCTTAAATCTGGACCATTTTTCTTTGACCTTGCAAAGGCATCGTAGGCCTTCTTTGCACTCACTCTAATCTCGATTAGCCCCGAATGAAATGAATGCTTGGAATTGAATATCACCAATGGAGGGACCAGGGTTCACCCGCCTCCCCGACTTAGCACAAGGTCGTGTAAATAAAGTTCACACAACAATCTCTCCTCGGACTTTCACTCCATAACAAGTCGATAAGGTCAGCCGAGTAAAATCAATGACATTGTCGATCCGTATAGGGGTGCCTCCTCGCCTTAATCACTTTTTATTTGTAATGTTCAGAATATCGTTCTAATGAGAAATGCAGCATATGTTTTTTAGCAGTGGAGCCCCACATGCTAAAACATTATTATAAGTAAAGAACACAAGTCACTCATCTCTGTTTGATAGTAGTATCTAGTTTACAAGTTACCTCGTGCAGACTTCCTCTTGTTCCTTCATCCATCCTTCAAAAACCCTCGTCTTTAGATCGATCGACATCCCTTAGCTTGCCGCCGTCAACTCCTTCATATTTTTCTAGTGGAACCGTTTGCTCTTTAAGTTGCTCCATTTCTTGCTCGTGCTTGTTTCCACCATCTTGTGCAAGGATTTTGTCTTTTGGATCTTTTCTTCCATGCATCGTAGGAGGCCGGAGTTTTACTGAACCTTTTTGTTATGCTGCCGTTTTGGAGTTCGTGACCCCGATTACCCCCGAGGGTGGTGCCTCCGTCTGAATTTGCTTATCATCCTTTTCTATTTTAATTGGAACGTGTAGTCGGATCTCGCAGTCTTGGACACAGCCGTTTGTCGGCCCTCTTTTTCCTCTTTACCTCTCCGGTTCTTTTTCAAAAACTCCATCTGTTGCCTCGAGTTGGGTTATCGTGTTTGGGTCAAAGCTTTAGTCTTTTCCTTCCTCAACTTCTTGATTTCGTTGACTCCTTTGGAAGGAATCCGTCGTACCGTCGATGGTGGACTCGGATCACGACCCGCTAGCTAACTCTTCCTCCCTTCGTTCCTTCCTCATCGTCTTCCAGCTCCGCCGTTCGGTGTGTGCACCTCAAGGTCGAGCCCGATTCTTCCTCCCGGGGTTCTTCCTCTAGATTTTCCTCTCGTGACATGGGAACAGACATTGCTCCCGTCTCGCATTTTTCCTTTCCCTCATCATGCATAGGCATGTCTCTTCTTCTTTGAAATTGGTCATGGGGATTCTTTGAGCTAGAAGGTTGACCGTATTTACCTCAGTATTGGCGAGGATGGCGGCTCAAGTCATCTTCTCTTAGTAGGTCTTGTAATGGACTATTCTCCCGTTGTCCCCTTTCTTCCTCCCTGCTCTCGCCTTTCTCGCTCTCTTTTTCTCGTTCCCGAAGGTTCTGGGTACTTCTTCTTCGGCTGCTTTCATCTTCACTCACATCGATGGCCGGGCCGCGCTTCTCGAAGCCTGCTCCGTGCCTTTCCCTGTCTCGAGCCAAACCGGGCCGACTTTCTCGGGTTTATTTATGCTTCCTCTCATCCGAGCTAACCAAGCTGATTTCCGGGTTCCTCCGGTTGCTCCCGTGAATCAACTACATGCTTTTGCTTTTCGGGTTCTTTGTGTGTGTCTCTCGGTTGCTGTGATGTACTAGCAACATTTTCTCTCCGCGTTTTCTTGCCGTTGTTCCGGTGGGTCGATAGAATGTCTACGTTTCGGGGAGTGGTCTCCGCTCGATCTTCAATCGAGGCCGGAGTCATCCCACCGCTTTTCGCTCCGCCGTGGCAGAGACCAGGACTAACAACAAGTCGAATTCGAATCCTCGTGGTGACCAACAATTGCCTCCACGATGTCGTTGCTCACTGCGACGCTAAAAGATCATGCAATAACGAGTTTAAGAGTGCCGCGAAATCTGCACGCAGCATTTACGTTTCTCATGAACAGAACAGCAGTGCCAGGTGTCGTGGTCTTACCACGTCTCTCTCTTCCTTCGCAAGTAATGTAGCTCTCCGCACTATTCTTGCTAGCTCGCTCCGGGTTCGCCTAGGGTCGCCGGCATCTTCCCTTTCGATTGTCAAATGCCGGCTCCTCATCCCGGAAGATGTCGACGACCTTCGTACTCGTTCCTCTTTGAATGTCCATACCGGTCCAAAAGAGTTTCTTCGGTAGTCCCGAGACTTCTGCAATTATGGCAATCGTGCTGACCGCTATTCGTTTCTCTTACTATGGAGTAGTCATCTTGTAAATTCTGCAAGAACTCCATTGCTACCGTCTCTATTACCCTCCCCGTAAGCGACAGAAATAGTGTAACCATCCCCGCTCTTTCCAGGATTTCTCAAACGGCACAGCGAGAGATCGCAATGCTTGGAGGCTCACTACGACCTGTCTTTTCCCATGATTTCGCCGTGATTTCGAAATGGAACAACAAACAAAAACGTTTTTCGAAGTTTCGAAACACGAGAGCATAGGTCACGCAAAAGAAAACACAAGTAGTATGGAAGAAAAAGCAGCACAAACAACTTGTGCGATAAAATAAAAATATGCCATGCCGTGAAACCATGCCAAACCGTCGTGAACCGCATTTTCCGAAACGATGAATCGACACGTACTGGCAACGTGAATGATGAGGTTAACGCAGTTGTGACAGGTCAGTCCTCGCACCGACAACAATGGAGCCGCACTCCGGTCCGTAATCAAGTCGAAAGGAACGAAACATGTGAATTTATGCCGTTGTTGAGAAAGGACAACGTATTACCGAAATCGAGGCGAGGATGGATCGCGTTTTTAAGTGATTTGGAGGCCACCGTGTTATGATCGGAGGCCGATGGATGTCAGGCATGTATCATACTCGCTAATCTTAAGCGGTCATGGTCACCTCCGTTGCCATGATTGCGGTAGGATAAATATTCATGCGGTGTATAAATCAGAAATAACATATAATTAGTGTCTCAGGATATAAAAACAAAAGAGTGTTAATATCTTACCTCATTGGTGTAAGCAAGGCTGACTTCGACACCACTAACATTACTCTCGCTCGCCAACAAGTGTCCATAACCTTGGCAGTAGTTGTTTTTCACGAACCACATGATCCCGTGTGTATACTTGTCGGACCGTTATTATGTCGAATGTAGACCATTACGCCCGGCTTTGGTGACTCCGCTAACCATAACGCGTATTCCACGAGGAGAGAGCGAAACGTGGGCGGTGCCTGGGCCTAATGACGAGACCTCGCTCCACGCAAGGTTTGTTTTATGTTTGATACACCTTTTGGACCATATCCCCGGTGTGGTGGCCGCTGCACGAATGCCACTTCTCCACTTCCATCCTCATGATCATGGTAGGTCAAGCCTCCGATGAGACATCCTTCGCATTTGACATTTGGACATGCTTTTTCTTTTTCCTTATTTATACACAAAGGGTGGTTCAAAGCACCTCCTCAAGAGTAGGAATGGTGGAAGAAGTCTTATTATCTCAATAGGAAGATATAAACTCTTTTCGCTCTTATTCCCAAGTACTAATAAAAAGATTTTTAAGGGAATCGCATGATAAAGATAACCAATCGAGGGAAAAATTAGTAAAACCATGTCACAGAAAGGTAAGAAATAAGTATGTCCTTCCATCCGTCCTCTTATTAACGCAGCCTTATAGATATAGCGATTTATGATTTGCGCATTTTCGTATGCCGTGGTTTTTATATTTCATCGCACAAATACATGTAGCCGGGCTTGAAGACTCGTAAAGAAGACTAGAGAAAAGCATCCTCAATTTAAATCGCCAGGAGAGACCGAGTATGCAAATGGTGTTCCATTGAAAAAGCAACAACGATGGATAGTAGGAAAAAGGAACAACCGCAAATGCCGTTCCTTTTGGGAAAAGGAACGGCAATCATACTCAATATGCCATTCCGTTGAAAAAGTCAACACAGAAACAAAGAACGCCGTTTCTTTGAAGGAAAAGGCAACAATGGTAACCAAAAGGAACGCGATAGACGTACCAATATCGTTTCTTCCGAAAAAGGAACAACAGAGATTCGAATGCCGTTCCTTTGTAGGCAAAGGAAATGCGAAAGTAACAAGCAAAACCAACATACATACATATGCTATTAGAAGCAGCAAAATCAAACTTTGTGGAAGAAAAGGAAATGAAGAAAATGACAAGAATTTATTCAAATCAAACTTATGTACAAGAATCACTCAAAAACAAAACTTTATGTACAATTTGCAAAAAGAAATAGACCCTTAATGAATTACAGGTGGAGGAAGATTTCTCTTCTTTCTCTCTCCCAAGATCTCCAGACAAGATCTCGCGTCATGTCAAGCCGTGCGTAATGATTCCCGAGTAAGTGGTTTACCAGAGAGACGCGACTGCGAGTGACCATTTACCTTGAATGCATATCCAAGTAACCGTCAATAGTGTGATTAGAGTAAGAGTTCCATTGTCAGGCAGGTTCTTCTCGGATTTCGTATGGTCCCAACCATCGAGTCTCGTGCGCCAGTGGAAGTCCCGAAACCGAGAATCGTATAATAGAGCCCGCCTCCCTCGTGGAAGACTTTGTTCTTAATGGAGCGCATCATGCCATTTGGCTCGCTGTCGTTGAATTCACGTCGTATTTTGTAGTGCAGTAGAGCCGAATTTCGGGCTTCAATCTCATCGATCTCATTGTACGATTGAGTTGTGCCTCCGTTGTCTAGGCCAGCTTCGTGGCACGACGCGAGGTTTGGATTTTCGAATTCTATGGGAAAAATAGGTTGTTTTCCAAACACCAGTTGACAAGGTGAGCAAATCCAAAGTGGTGCTCCTTCCATGTGGTTCGATAGGCCCGCAGTGCTTCGTGTAGCCTGCAGCCCGGCTCACGCCTACGTGATGCAATAGTTTTTCGTGAGGATTGACTCTATTATCTTATTGCTACTTTCACCGCCCATTCGCCTCGTGGGTGATATGGAGTAGTGATCTTATGGTCAGACATGATAATGGTTAAGTGTTGCAACTAATTTATGCTCAGCAAATTGTGGTTCTCCATTTGTAATTATTTCTAGGAAGCGCCATAACGTAACAAAATAAAAGGAACGAGAACCCATGACGACAGTCCTCTCGTGGCTCTTGGTAATGCTTCGCTTCAACCCATTTGGTGACATATTCCCGTTGCCGCCCAAAATACATGTTTTCTCTCGATTTGATGAAGGGTTGATGGGTCCAACGAAATCAGCAGCCCACCGTTCGAATGGTTCGATGACTAACTCGTGTGTTTCGCAGGCATTTCGATCATACCCGACTCGTGTCGTCCGTCGCGGGCGCCGCAAAGTAACCTCATGTGCTTGGACGAACTTTCTTGTGACGTCCTCGAGAGATTCGTAGAGCCAAGAATATCCCGCTCACCGCAATACTTTATGTCCGGGCTCCCACGCTCGCCGAAGTGCACATGGTCCATCGTGACAGTGCTTTTAGGATGTCAAAGATTTCTCATCCCTTTCTAACACATCGCCCGATATGCATGTACCGCTCCGTCGTGAAACAACACCTCCAATCCATGAAAATCGAGAATCCTTTTCTCGAATAATATGCTTACGCTCATTAGGAGTCAAATGTTTTGGTACTTTACCTCACCAGCAAGGTAATTGGCAACATCAAAGATACGTGGCGTTTGAACAAATAGCATGTCAACATGTGTGTTCATCCGGATCGATCTTCCACCGGCCGTCGCATCACTTGATTTTTGGTATCCTTGAAAGAAAATCGGCTAAATAGTACTTTTGCTGTGGCAAAATTCTTGATTGTGATATCGAATTTCGCAATAAGATTAACCATCGAGTTACCCGGCATTTGTGACAAATATTTGCTAAATATTTATGGCGTAATGATCCGTATACAAGATAACAGTAGCCTATGATATAATGTCTAAATTTATCGACAGCATGTATTACAAACCTAGAAATTCTTTTTCAAGAATAAAGGTAATTCAATTCAAATAGGGATAAATTTTTGCTGATGTAATATATAGCATATGGTTTTTTATCCTCTTCCCCGCCAAGGACCGCACCAATGGTCAGATTCGAGGCATCAGATGGATATCCGGAATGGTAGGTCCCGCCTTGGTCCTCGAAGGACTCGTCAGGATACAAGCTTCTTTAGATCCTCGAAAGCATGGTCACATTTGTCCGTCCAAAGGAAATCAACGTTACCACAACAAGCACATAAAGGAGCAAACAATGTGTGAATAATGCTCTAAGAATCGTCTATAATAACCTCGAAAATCCAAGAAAACCGCGTTAAGACTGCTTCGAGTAGGCAGAGTGGGAATAAGCAAAGTATTTGGATTTTGGCCGGGTCTACTCGAATGCCTACTACTGAGACATAGTGTCCTAGGATAAGTCCTTCATCATCATCAAAAAACATTTTCTAAGCTAGGCAAAGCCTTAGTAACAATGCGCGTTGTAGGACTTTCTCTGTGGTGTTCAGAGTCAAGATCGGGTCATCTCCGTATGGTGTAAAGTCATCCATGTAAACTTCAAGTCCATCATTGATTAAATCTCAATAAAATACTAAGGATAGCTCCCTCGAAATGTATGAGCATTACATAAGCCAAAAGGTAAAACTCGATAGGCAAATGTTCCCTGTGGGCAAGTAAAGGTAGTTTTATCCCTGGGTCTTCGTGGGCAATTCGAATCTCGATTGTATCCACCGAAGCCATCCAGAAAGAAAAGAACTTCTTCCCTCGCTAAAGTGTCCAATACTTGATCTATGAAAGGAAGAGGAAAAATGATATTTTTGTGTTGCCTTGTTAAGTTCTCTATAATCCACACAAATTCTCCATTTCCATTCTTTTTTGGTACCACCACAAGTGGAGAGACCCATTTACTATCGTATAGGGTAGATAAAATTCACATCTAAAAGTTTTTGAAGTTCGTTTTACAACATCTTTTAGATGGGGATTAAGTCTCCTTTGCGGCCGACGCACAGGTCTGGCATCTTTTTCTATGCAAATGTGGTGGGTACATAACCGGGGATCGATTCCCTTTTCTACACGTAGTCCCATGCAAATGCTTCTTGATATTTTGTTAACAACATGGATGAGCTTTGTTTCTTGTTCCGTGTGAGATTAAAGTACTGATGTTTAAAGCTCTTGCAATTTCCACGCTTTTACTATTTGGCAATTGGTATGACAAATGTATTATTTGATCATGAATATCTCGTGATCTTCTTCTAATTCATTATCAAATGCCGCTTTTATCATGTGACATCGTGTGCGAGGTTCGCTTGAGTAATGAAATTATTAATGGCATCGTCTTCTCGTTTGATCTTTGAAATCGAGTGCCTCTTGTATAGTTAATGGAGATCTAATGTTATCGCAAGATATGACAGGGTGCTTATTCGTTTTAATCATTGTGACACTCGTCGTTACCGGAGGATATAGAACTAAATTTTGCTATATCCGGTCCTCTCGTTATGGTCATATTTCCTCGCCGATCGCCAATGTAGGCATCTCCATAGACAGCCAAGGTCTACCTAAAATTAGCTAGTGTCCATCAAGTCGGGTTTTTGATTAATTATCGTGAAATCGTTTGATACTCCCGTGATTCTACAGAGACCATGACATCATGTAGAGTGCCCTCTCGGTCTAACCACAAGACGACACCAATTCTAACAGCAGTAGAGGTGGGTTCGCGTATGTAATGCCGAGCTTTTATGTTGTGGTTGTCAAAATATTAATTGCAGCCCCTAAATCTACTAAGGCATTAGGCGGTGGTCCGGCCATAAATTTGAATGCTTATAATTTGGTTCCTTTGCCCTATATTTAAGGGTGTTTCTCTTCCCCGACAATAGGTCGATAAGGTGCCGACTACTTGGACTTCGGATTGTTTGTTATATTCCTCCTTGGTTTCTTTATGCACAATTCTTTTATGGTTTTGGCGTATATGGGAATGTCTTGAATGGCTTGGAGGAATGCAATTTTTATGTACAAGTTTTGTAATTCTCCTTAATGTCGAAGTCGTGATATCGTATGATCGGTGGTATGGCGAATCGTTCGGGAACGGGGAGAGATGTGGTTGCTTGATTATGAGTTTGTTGCTTATTTACATCCCTCTTTGTTGTGATCGATGTTCCTTCGGGTAATCGATCTTCAATATGAACCGTTTTATCTCCCCTCATTTCAATTATACGTCCATATCTTAACCGAAGATCATTTCACCCCCTCGTGCTCGTCCTAGTTCCGGTGATTCTATGATTTGAATAGATTGGACCCGCTCGTTGTTTGGATTGGGACTCGTTGGGTCGGGAGTTGCGTCTCCCGTGGTTAGACTGGGGATTTTGTTGTAAAGTCGGCAAAGTAGGTTGAGGGAGCGAATAGTTCCACTGGTGGTACATTGGTCTTTGCCGCCTTTTCTCGCTGTGGTGAACTTTGTGAAGTAGAGGGGGTCCATTGTGGAAGGATATGGGCCATTTTGCCAATATGGTGGAGTGTAAGGGAAATTTGGCCAACCAACTTTGGCTTGTTTGATTCAGCCATGGATTTGGAGAAGGAAATGATCGTGGTGACCCGCTTGTAAATGGGGTTTGAGATTGATTTTTCCACATACCATATTGTTGAGCATTATACCGTGGGTTTTTGAAAGAAAGAGGTTGGGTCCGGTAAACATACCAAAGTTGTCTTGTCGCCACGGCGGCGCCTGCTGATTGAATTCACCGATTCTCGTTCTTCTCGCTCCTTTACATAATCGCTTCAATCCAGAAGTGAGGCGCTCCGTAAGGTGATCTTTTGTACAGATGGCGCATGTTTGGACTTTATCTAATGGACACTCCTTGTGGCCGTGTTTTTTTCCCTCGCATCGGGGGCGAAGATTGCCATATTCTCGTTCGCCTAGTCGCTTCTCGTTTAGCCTCGCACAATATCAAGTTGTGTAGTCGTGTCCCCATAATATCGCTTAGCCCTTCAATAAATTTCCAATTTCTGCACGTGTTACTCCTTCGCCGATACTTTGTTATCTCTTGCAAACCGATCATATTCCGCCGTTTTTATTCTTGTGCCGCCTCGAACTCCCGATACATAAGTCAAGGATGTCGCAAAATTCTCTTGATAAATATCCCCTTTGCCCATAATGTTTAATGTTTCAATCCATTGTTCCTTCATACCCCTCATTAATGCGCTTTTAACACATTATCGTAAAGGTAGCTATGCATAAGGAGATCTTTGTAAGTTATACCGAAAACGTTCCACATACTCCTCTAATGTTTCATTTGGTCCGTCATTATCCGAAATATTTCGTCTTAATTCTTCTAGACCTACAATAATCCTCGGTATTTCTTTAAGAAGGATTCTTTCATTTGATCCCACCGTTGATAACCCGCCACCTAGCCCCATAAACCATCTTAAAGCAGCCCCTTTCAATGTAGAGGGGAATAATTTCCAATTTTTGGGGACGGCGGGTGTAATCATACCCGACATAACACATCGAATTCGAATAGGAATGCATCCGGATCTTCCGATGTGAGTCCGTGAAATGTGGGGATATGCTAAAGAGGATAGCTTTCATGGGTGCATTCGTCGTTAATCCACTATAGATACTGTAATGTAGAGGTTTGAGTGTTTGGCCGGGTTTTGAGCGTTTGGTTGGTTTTGAGCCATGGGATCGAATATATGCCGCAACCTTCGGGGATATCTAGGAGGGTATTCTAGGTTGGGTGAAACTGGCTTTCGACAGGATCTTTTTAATAGCGCTTCCTTTATCCGGAATAATGGGAATACTGTGTGTTTCCGAGGAGATTGAATCTTCAACAATGACTTTCAGAAGACTCCCTTATCTCGCTATCTAATGACCGATTTGTTTCAAGAGGAGATTTTGGTTCCTTGGTTTCCCCCTCGTTTCTCCTTCTCCCTTTCCTCGCAAAAAGTTGCTAGAGTTCCCTTCCCCGCAATAATTTCGGGAGTGGAATTTTCAACTTTCGAAAGTCCCGCTCCTCGCCTTGACTATGCACCTCAAAGACAAAGGCGCATGGTGATCCCGTGGCCCTAAGGGAACTAGCAGGCGGTTTGGAAGTGTTTTCTCAAGCCTACCGATGGCCGAGACTCCCGTTTTCTTATAGATTTCGTCGACAAGGTCGTTCGGCCAAGGGTCACCGGCCCCTAGCTTTTTCTGTGTTTGGATGGGGGTTTGATATTCTTTTCCGGTCTTTTCTCGCGAAATATGTACCCAAAAATAAACTACGAACTTCTATTCAAACAAGCAACAACAAATCTGTTAGGAAAGCTGAGCAATGAGCAGTCCTTTACATGCTCGCACGTAGGTTCTTACCTTCCGTTTTTAGGATCCAACCTCCCTAGCAAAAGCTTGTACACTACTCGAAAAAGACAAATGGCTACACTCTTTTACCCGCAACGGCGCCAAAATGTAGAGCTATAAAAAGGGTCTCTTTCACCTCTAATCACCTCACATTAATATGTCAACCCGAGAGCGTTTTGTCATTACAAAGAGTGACTCAATCCGAGGCTCATTCGTCGCAGTACGTTAGTAGCATGCCAAAGGCTTAAGAAATACAAGAGTAAACGGATGCTTTCTTAACCGAAATCAATTACTTTAAAGAAATAAATCACACACTCAGAAACTCCATAACTCATCACCAAGGGTTCGATAATGATAAACCATCCCTTCGGTAAACCGATGGAAAAAGGACTAAAAGCATAGATCACAAGCCTCCGGGAGCTAAACAAGACTGGCATCGCCACCAAGGCCCAGATCATCTCTCACAGCGAAACCATCAAATGCGTACAATAGAACAGCAAAGGAAATAAAGGATTAAACCACAATTCTGAAATGGAACAAAGAATCCTTAAAATGGAACAAAGAAGTGAATACTAAGTCCCGTTATGTTATAATCAAACTCAATCTATACACTCTTTGCAATCAAGGAACATTCTATCATTCTAAAGGCGACTACACAAATCATATTAATGGAACAGCAATAACGATTAATGAATTATGGAACAATACCGATTCAAAAGAGAAACGCCATTACGTCAACACAAATGTTAATATAGCAAACAGAATATAACAAGTAAGGATATGCGATTAACTCTTGAAAGGAATAATAACGCAATGCGGAGTTAACACACAAGTCTAGCCGTAGAAACCTAATAATTCAAACTTGAACAGCATGTAATATGAACTTGTAAAGTATATCAAATAATCGAATCGCAATAATAAACAAACCACACAGAAACGAAGTCGTAGTGGTGCGATGGGTGGCCCTCGGGGCCGGCCCTTAGCCTCCAAGGATACACCGTTTTAGGTTAACGCGTACGCGAAGATGGAATAATCACTGTGCTTAATATTAATACATTGATAAAAAATACATCGAACCAGCTTCTCAACAAAGCTTAATAACTAAGTCTCGATGTTTGCGTAAGATTACATAAAACGTATCTTATCTCAAACGTGCCGCCATTCTCCCCCAAACTAACAAGGTCAGTTTCTTTTTATAAGGACGATGGCGGAGATGTCCAAGCGCCTAGACAATAGCAACATCCCTCAGGATCTTCGATCCCCGAGGGATTCGCCAAACAAATCGCTAACTTCATCCTCCGTCTTTGCTATCGCGCCGAGGCCGGTGTCCTCTCCTCCTCGCCCGAGCCGATTCACCTTGATCTTGTTTCCCTATGTTTGCGTTCGGTTCTCATCCAGAGGACAAATAGCTTATCTCCACTTCGTTCTTATCTTTAGAGCGTGGCAATCCTTCGTTTTCTTCTTTCCCCGTATAGAAAATAACCATTATCAGTGGCTAAGTTATACACATCGATTCTCACATGTTTTGTGATAGTTCCTTATGACTTTCCAAATCTAAGGATACAAAAGGTTCACAAATTGTATTAAAAATTCATTAAAGTAATCAAGAAATCATACCTTTTCAGTACTCCACAAACAAGTGCTTCGAGCAAAAAGTGAAGTTGGAGTATGTTCCCTCCAAAAGAACAAGTTGCCGATATCTTTACCAAACCGCCCGCCTGTGGAAGCGTTCGAGTATCTAAGACGAAGCTAGGAGTGTTCTCTCGCCGATCCAACGGAACAACACGCATAAATTTTTAGAAGATGGCTTGGGATACGCGGGTTTCTGAAACACGCTCCGTATGTACGGCGAGATCATTCACACCGCGTATGTATGATTGCTCGACAATTTTTCGCTTGGAGTCGGCTCTCTTCGACTGACGAGCTCGCGAGTCTGTCGTTTGGTATCTCTCGGATGCATCGTTTGGTATCTCTTGTGGTGTTCCCGCTCTCACACTCGTATTTCTAATGTTTTGATAAAGATGCCTTGATGATTTGTTGGTGATGAAAAGTGTTCAGATGCACAAACTAAGGGGGAGCCTTAGTCATTTTGGAAAGAATGCTCGGGATGCAATGCATTCGGGGAGCATTGGCTTTGCGTTTAGTATAATGCATTGTTGGCATTATGATGGATTTACCGAAATATGTTCTCTTTCTCTTGAGGACTTTCTGGTGTTGGTCTTAAATGGTCGTCTTTGCGCAATTTGTTGAAAAGGGTCTTGTTGGACTCATGTTGTAAAATTGTGGCATATTCGCCATGTAAGGACTCGTCTATTTTGTAAACCCACTTGGTTGGGTAAGTACCGAGGACAAATTTGTAAACCCACTTGGTTGGGTAGTTGAGCCCTCGTGCATGTAAATCCACTTGGATGGAGCACTGATGCAAGCATGAGTCTTTGGTGATAGGAAGTTCATAGAGTCATGTACTTCATCGACAAATATGTTTCCGAAGATTCGGACGATGAGCTCGAGCTTGGCCACTTCGACGACATATCGGATCTGCAGAATGTTTCTTCCACATGAGGAGAAAAGGGAGAGTGTTGGTGATCACGTCCTTTGCTCCTTGATGTCAAAGAGAGAGAGTGATGACATGGTGTTTGAATGAAGAGAAGATAACGATGTCGAAATATTTGGGAGAGTGACATTTTGGGAGAGTGACATGGTATCTATCTGCTATGGTAACCAAAGCACCATCGTGGTTGCCATCAAGTCCAAAAGAGGGAGATTGCTGGAAATAGGATGCGAGTGTTGTCCTTGATGGCAGCCACTAAATGAAGATGAAGACATGGATCTGTTGACATGTGTTGTCCTTGATGGCAAACGGCACCGAGGAAGTTATTCTTTGGACTCGATGGACTTGGTAAATGATGTAAATCTGAGGTGATGGTGATGTTTGTTTGATCAATGCGATGCTTTGAGGTGTTGTCCTTGAAAGGCAACCCACTTGATGAAGATGATGACAACTTACTTGACGAAGCAGTGCTTGATAGAATATGGTTTGATGAAGCGAAAATCTGAGTGTATCTGCGGTGCAGAATAGAAGGCACTGAAGAAAGGAAGGAATTCGCATGTGCTAATTCTATGATGAAAAGAGTATGTGTCCAGGTATACGCGGATCTGCGGAAGTCGCGTATGCACGCGGAAAGGAACGTTCCAAGTCACGCATGGAGCGAAAAGCGCTCAAAAAGTGCCAAAGCCAAGGGTAACCACCATGGTATCGACCCATTGTATCGAGTGACGAGTCCGCCTAATCGACCCCGGGCCCGGTAGTTTTGGGCTCATGGTATTGTTTCTGGCCCATGGTATTGAAAAAGGGGGCTCATGGTATTGAGAAAAGGATAAACCTATATATAAGGAGAAGAAATTCATTGTACAAAACATGAGTGTGGGTGCGAGATATCTCGAGCTTGAATGAATACTTCTCTCTGGAGTATATCCGAATGGAAAAAGGGTTACAATTGAATGAAGGATCTGAATGTATGATGCACCAATGAACGAGTGATGAAGAAGATCTAGATCTGAAATATACTTGTATTTGCTAGATGCTTTGTTTATGGAAGGCTTGGATCCGTGATGAGGCGAACATCCTGTACGGAAGTAAAAGGGTTGAATGCGGCTAGATGTCTCTGGATCGCGAAGAAGCACGCGCCTCCGTAATGGTCGAAGATTCTATACGCTACTTTGCCGCGGAGGAAGCGCATATATACGCGGCTTCGCTGAAGAGAAAGCGCGTATGTGCAATGAAATTTGTACTAAATTATACGCAGTTTTATGTGGACTGAAGCGCGTATATACGCGACATAAGTGAAGGGAAAGAGCGTATGCAAACTAGGGTTTGCTGAAGGAAGGGGTATGAAATATCTGATCTGTTCTGCTGTGTTTCTGCTATCTGATCTGTGTTGATATGTATCTGTTGGTGATGTATGTTTGTGCTTAAAAGTATGGAAAGGGTCCAGTATGAAAATATGATGAAATGTGGCCTGAAAGTGGTGTTCTATTGAAGTTGTTGGATCCAGTGTGAAAATTGATGAATCGTGGTCCAAGGTGGTGCTGAAGGTTGTAGCCTTCAGTCAGGGGGTTGTAGCTCCCTTCCAGGTGAGGCCCAGTGAGAAGCGAGGGGTCGTGGCAGCTCCCTTCCGGGGAGAGGCCCCGGTAAACGAGTCGAGGGTTGGAGCTCCTTCCCGGGGAGAAATTTGAGGTAAACGAGTGCGGTGGGTCTGCCTACGTGTTTGGTCAAGTACGCGCCAACACATATGTTGTAAGATGTTTTCTCTATAACTAAATATTGAAGGTTAGCTATGATAGTGGTTTTCTCTAGATTTGAGTTTCCACCTAAAAATCCTGGTGTTCATGTGTGATTCTTTGTGTGATGGTTTATTCTATTCTTCTTGCACGTGTTCTTGTTTATTGAACATCGATGAATGAATGATGGAATAATATAAGTGAAGATTTAATGATAGATCTAGATCTCTGTGTATACGCTAGTTTCATAACGGGGATCCGCGTATATACGCTAGTTTACTGAAGGAAAGTAGCGTATGGGTTTTAAGGAATGAAAAAGTAAAAAGTTTTGAATATGCAGTAAATACTGATTCACCCCCCCCCTCTCAGTATTTTCCCAACATGAGGTAAAAATCATAATGCCCATTAGATATTTTGATTGGGTTTCAAATAAAACTCTATGTTTATTTATGAAACTTAAACAAAGTCTCATTAAAAGATAACTATCCTCTCCCCAAAATGGACCTTATTTGACAGAGGGTAGTAGGGTCATCCAAAATTTCATTACTTGATATATTTTCTGGATACAACCAAATCTTAGTACAACCTAAATATCAACAAAAGACAACAATTACCACTCCATTGGGAAGTTTCATGTATTTGAAAATTCTCTTTGGATTGATGAACGTTGGAGCTACATTTGAAAGAGATATGGACATTGATTTTGCCAAAGAGATACATGAATTTATATTCATTTATCTAGATGATATCAAAGTATTTTCCAAAATAAATAATGAACATCTAAATAATTTGAAAAGAGTTTTCATTAAATGTAGAAAATTTGGTATTTCCTTGAATCCTAAAAAGACACTCTTTCGATTATAATAAGGTAAACTCCTAGGACACATAATTTCAAAAGAGGGAATTAGAATTCATCCAACTAGAATAGAAGCAATTTTAAACATCATTCATCCTAGAAACATCAAAGAATTACATGCATTCTATGTAAAATAAACTTTCTTAGAAGATTCATTTCTAATTTAGTATAACTAACCAAAGAATTGAATAACATGTTGAAAAAGGATTCAACACTTAAGTGGACAGTAGTGGCTAAACATTCTTTTGAAGAAACCAAAAAAGCTCTTACTAAAACACATTTCCTCATAAGTCTTGATTTCAAAAAAGATTTTATAACTTTTTCTTTTGCTTTAGAACATACCATAGCAGCAGTCTTGTTGCAAAAGAATGATGAGGGTTATGAACAACCCATTGCTTTTTTTCAGAAAATCCTTAAGAGATGCAAAAATAAAGTACAATATAATGGAAAAAACAAGCATGTGGTTTAGTGAAAGCTATTAAAGATTTCAGAGTGTACATTTTGTACTCCCACATAATTTCATATGTTCCAAATTTAGTAGTAAAGGACATTCTGACTCAGAATTGGCCTAATGGAAAAAGAGGCAAATCAATTGCCAATATATTGGAATATGAAATTAAAATAAAGCCTACAAAATTGATTAAAGTCCAAGCTTTAGCCAAAATCATGGCTGAATTGAACTGTCGAGCCATAGATATAAATTTCATTGCAGCAATAGATGATCAAGAAGAGATGGCGACTCCACAGATCAGTGAAACTTCTTTATATTCACCCTGGTATATAGACATTATATATGTTTTACTCAACCTACAAGCTCCTCCTGGTTTATCTATAACTAAAGGTAGATTCTTAAAAATAAAATCAATGAAATATTCTATCGTAGATATTGCTTTATTTTGGATATATCATGGTGGCATTATATTAAAATGTTTATTGAAAGATGAATCTGATAAAGTTATGCAATAATTTCATACAGGAGACTCTAGAGGACACCTTTACTAGAAGACAACTGCGGATAAAAATTTTAGGGCAGGCTTTTAATAGCCCACCCCTTTTTCATATGTTAGAAAGTATGTGACCTCCTGTCACTAATTTCAAATATTTTAAGGGAAAAAATAAACTCTTATCATTACCCCTGAAACCCATCTCTGTAGAAATTCCATTTCAACAATGGGGTTTATACTTCATTGGTGAAATTCACCCACCCTCGTGAGCCCAGCATAAATGCATTTTGACAACAACTAATTACTTTACCGAGTGGATGGAAGCCTTCCTTTCTAGACAAGTGATTGACTTTGTCACTATCTCATTCCTTGAAAAAAACATCCTTTCTAGATTTAGATACCCACAAAATCTCATTACTGATAATGTTGATGCCTTCAAATCCAAGAAAATGATTGACTTTTGTAAAAATTACCATATCACTACAAGGAAAAGACCCTCTAGTGGATTGTTTTGAGGAACCCCATAGAAAAATACCCCAGACATCCATTTCTAGCAGAGGATCCTAAAGGAGGTTGGCGGACGGAGGTTTCTGCGGATGTATATCTTTTGATCCTCTTATCAACCTAAAATGCACCGGTGCATTGAATATGACAATGCACCCGTGCATTACAAAAATTGGCACATCGGACACTGTGTGTTCTGTACAGACACGCCTGGTGCATTTTATTTCTGTAGAGCACCGGTGATTTACATGTCGACAGCACAGATAACGCCCAGTGTGGAGTAAATGAAATGCACTACGGCACCCACAAAATGCACGCACTGGTGGATGGTTAAATAAAAAAAATTACGGGAAAAAAACTACATAAAACGTTGGCACACCAGAAATAGTGCGCTGCGTACACACCCTCCCGATGCTTTTATTCAGCAACCGCGCTGGTGCGTGTCATTTCGTCAGCCTCGGTACCTCATAAAAAGCGCACAGAACATAAATGTCTCAGTGTCAAATGACTGAAACGCACCAAGATCCCTGTAAATTCCGCACACGAGAAAAGGGTTTCAAACAAACAAAATTATGGCCAAAAAACCACATAAATCATTAGTTCACCAGGCACCATTACAGGTGCGTCGGGTTATTGTAGAGCCCTGGTGTGTCAAATACCCATGCCTTGGCACATCATAAAAGCAAGAGAAACATAAAATTACTGGGACGGAATGATGGAAATGCACCGGGGTCTGCATAAATGCTGTGCACCAGAATAGTGTTAAATAAAAAAAAATTACAGCCAAAAAACCGCAAAAATCATTGGTTCACCAGACACTGTTACCGATGCGTCATGATACTGTAGAGCACTGGTGTGTTAAAACTACATCGTCCCGGTGCCTCCTAAAAGTACACGAAAACAGAAAGAGCCCGATGTGGCTGATAGACAACGCACTAGTACTCCATCAAAAATCCCGTGCACTAGAATAGGGTTAAATAAAAAACATTTATGGCCAAAAAACCGCAGAAATCACTGGTTCACTGGACACTATTACCGGTGTGTCATATTACTGTAGAGCACCGATGCTTTAAAAATACATCGCCTTGGAGCCTCCTAAAAGCGTGTGAAAATAGGAAGAGCTCGGTGCGCCAGACAAGAAACGCACCGGTACTCCAATAAAAACCCCGCTCATCGGAATAGGGTTAAATAAAAAAATCATGGCCAAAAAACCGTAGAAATCATTAGTTCACCAGACACCATTACGGGTGCGTGATGTTATTGTAGAGCACCATTGCGGCACAGCTATGCTACCCTGGTGCCTCATAAAAGCATCGGAAAATAGAAATAGCCCGATGTGTCATTATGACAATACACTGGTACTCTAGTAAAAACCCGTCGCACCGGAACAGGTTTAAACAAAAAAAAAATATGGCCAAAAAACCACATTTTTCACTTTTTTCAGTGCTGCGGAGCTCTCAAGCACCAGTGCAAGTTATCCTTGCTTGAGCTGCACTAACATCCGTGCTCCCATTGCACTTATTGCATGCACTGTTACTGTACATTGCCACCAATCTCTAGCTTGAATTTTATAAAACAGTGGAAAAAATTTCTTTTTTAAATTGTACAGCCAATATGTCTCCTAGACTCGTAAGTGTATAGGTATTTTTCTTATTTTTACATAGTTAAACCTTTTAGCGTATTGGAATTTGAAAAAAACTTAAAATTAACCATTAAAAAAAAGAAAAAAAAAAATTTCCGCGCAGTGCGCTTGAGCCATTCGGCTCGCACTGGTTTGCAGTGCTGCTTGTAAATTTACCAGTTGCACCATACCTGGTGCTGAAGGAGTCTACACCAGTTTTGGGTAGTACCGCGAGGTGCATGGTGTTATTTAAATTTTTTTAAAAGTGCGGTGTAGTCATTTACTAGGCCACATCATTCACAATGTTGAATCACAGCCACCCGGTGCATTGACCAAAGTATCCGCCCCGGGGCACGTAAGTCTTTCGGTGCACCGGAACCACATATCGACATTGTCAATAGTTCAGGTTGGTAAACTAGTGCTAAGTGTATCCACACCGGTTCTGAGGCGGATTCCAAAGGTGCACCGTGTAATTGTAAATTTTATGACAAAGGGCGGTGTGCTCGGATACCTGGCCGCACTGTACGACTATGTACGGTGATAGGAGGGTGGTGTGGTGACTTAGCTATAAGCCCCAGAGCATATAGTGAAGTCAGCGCACCGACCGCCTAACACTGCACTTAGTGAATGGTGAGCTAAAAATATATTCTGGAACACTACTTCTGGTTCTTTTATATCATTATGTGCATCATTGATGGTGTGTCTCTATAGAGGGATGCACCGTTACCGGTGTGTGACTGTGTTTTTGGTGCACCAAATCTTATTTTATTTACTTTTCAAAAATATTTATATACGTATATTTGTAAATACATGTGTCATTTAATTAAAAAGTTGTGTTTAATATGTTAATCATTCAGAGATGTGAAAGGAGAGAAGAGGAGCAACAAAAAAAACAATAGGCGGGACAATATAACATGTATCACCTGTGGGAGGCAAGAGACAGGGAGAGAGATGCGTACCCTTGCCCTATTACAACATCAACGCAGGGGATCCTAAGGCAGGTACACTTCCTAAGGTTCTTTGTGGAGGCTTCTTCCCTAAAGTCCCATAGTGGTTTTTTGAGACATCTTATCTGAAGGTGGAATTCCTAGCAACATGCTTTTCGAGTTGGTATCGACCAGTGGTACACACCAACTGAGGAGGATGTATATTTTATTACAGGGCTTTCAAGAAGAGGGGTGGATTTTTCCTCATTCCCTGAGATTCTAGCTGGCTGTGTGGTAGAGAGTCATTTAGTTTACTCCTAGAGATATGTTAGAGAAGATATATTGTCTCCTTCAGATTTTCAGGTCTCCTGAGGACAGTTACGTATTGGTGTGTTTTGTCGTGAGGAGGTCCAGTGTCTCTCACTTATTATTTTGAAGATTTCGCACAACACCAATGATGGGAAATGCATTAGTTGCCAGCTTTTATATTATGTTGATTCTTTAATACAGTAGCCACGACTTGTCAGGTGGTCTGCCATATTTTTATGGCAGTTCTGTACAGCATTAGATAGATGTCTTGCTCGTGCACAAGGGAGGGTCAGTTTCCCTTTTGCTTCAGATATTTTTTGTTTATTTTTTAAGAGGTTTCCAGAGATGAGGCCTTATTTTCTTTGGCAGCCTCATAGGTCAATTACTAAAGCACGTATGCATATGTGGGGGCAGATGATGCCTAAGAGGGAGGAGACTCTGTTTCTAGCGAGGATATCAGATGATGGAATGGGGTTGCTAGCTAGTGTTTTTGAGCATCCCTTCATTATGGTCCCATATCCTTATGCGGGGTTGGATTGGCGAGGGTGTGCCAACATCCTCTTCACAGATGATGAGCCGCCAGATGATAGAGGTAATATTATTGTTTTATTTAAATTTATTCTAAAATTTTCTTTAACTTGTTTTTATTAAATTGTGTAATGAAATTGTCCAGTTATTGTTGTGTACTTCTATATATTTTGTAGACATTGGCTCTTATGATGGAGAGGATTAAATGTCACCACCAGCACCTGATCTAGTTGTGGATATTGGTGAGGATGCAGAGGGCATGATACTAGATATTACCGAGGATCATCAGGAGGCCAGTGCAACTCAGAGACATGTTCTTGCTAGTGCGCCGGCATGCGATCGACGTCTGATTGATGCTACATATGGGATGGAGGTTTCCAACCAACTCATTGCATTGTTTGTTGAGGTGGGCATCCACCCTGCTGATTTCATAGATATAGAGGCCGATGATAGGATCTTACATGTGTGGAGAGGCATGCGATGTGACATGTACAGCCTGATCCGACATGTCGTAGTAGTTATGACAACTTTTACGCAACTGACGAGAACTGTCGCACGTTACGAGCGAGCCGCACCACATGATGGATAGTCTACGAGGCGCAGGGTACCATCGATATCTCATGATCATTCACAACCTCCTGTTGCGCCAGATTTGCATGAGCCTCCTATAGCATCTACCAGCAGTCATCATGGTGATGAGGCTCGATCATCGGCTGGCCCATGACATTTATAATACAGTTGTATATTTTTAACATTATTCGTCAATTATATATATATATATATATATATATATATATGGTCCACGTATTTTATGTTCATTTTGTAGTTGTACTTAATCTACATGTTGGTGATCATTATTATGTGTATGTTGTTAGGTAATGTTAGATATGTTCATTTAATGTGCAGATTGTAGATAGATTTGTATTTGATAGCATGAGATGTATATTTGATGGTTGTGTTGTACTGATGATGTTAATATATAATGTTAATTGTGTTTTGTTAGATGATCACAATCACGATGATGCAGTTAGCGATTTTGAATGTGTTTTTCCATAAAATATGATGTCTATACGATGCTTATCATGAATGTGATGTTTATTAATTAATTTATAAATACCAAATGATCATGATATTGTAAATTTGTAATATTTATATTTCTAATTGTATTTAAAATTATAAAATTGTAATTGTATATATGTAAAATTCTAAAATTGTTATTGTACGTGAAATTTTAAAATTGCAATTGTAATTCTAATAATTCTAATTCTAATTCTAATTGTATGTAAAATATTTGTAAAATTTTAATTGTATTAATGTGAAATAAATTTATTAAAATTTTTAAATTTGTAAATCTGTAAATTTTAGATAATTGTAAAATAATAAATATAGAATAATATGATTTATTGTAACATAAGTAAATTTAGAAAATAATGCAAATAAATTCCTGTACTTAATTAGAATTATCATTATTTTATTATGATCTTAGATACAAAAAAAGAGTTAATTTATACATTATGCCATTTTTTTTTATATCAATTACATAATACCAAATTATCAAGTGAATTATTGATTTTAACATTAACACAATGCAAATTACCAATTAATTCAAAATACATATTACATTAATATTTCGAAAAACTCATCTTAAAAAGTATAATTATTGATTAAATAACACATATTGCACCATATCACTCTCGGTTCTCATGATCACCCTCATTATATTCTAGCTTTCATGGCATGATAATACTATTTTTCTCAAAAATATGTTTTTATCTAGGGTCATGTGTCAATACAAACCACCAATCCCTATCCAACAAATCAGGGTAGAAAAACACTTGGTTGGAGTGTTTAGGGAAAACATAGGGCTCCTTAGCTTCATCCCACATATTTCTAGAGTTGATACATATTAGCCTACTATCGCGATCTTCCTTGACATTATTCTGATCAAAGGTGTCCCACCACTTGCACCTAAAAATATCACATTGGAAAGAAGAAAAATCCACTTCAATGATCTCTTGTATCTTTCCGGCGTAACCTAATGTCCCTCTTACTAGTTGTTGATCGCAGTGGCTAGATTAGCTAGATTGATTGAACTCAACTTCCACTCCACAGTCTTGTGTGTTGTTTCCAGCATCGGCATTTTCTGTGTGAAAATGGTGTCCATATGCCCACATAGATGGGAACAAATGCAGCTATTATAAAAATTTTTAAAAAATCATATAAGTCTCATGTGTCTTATAAATAATAATCCAACAGTTAAAATATGAAATGTAGATGTCTTAATATAAGTTTCAAATTTACATATAAATTATTACCGAGTTGTTGCACCCAATCCCTATGTTTAGCGCATCCTCTTCAGCACATGAGTAACGACTGGTAGCACCATATTTCTCTCTAACTTGGTCAGCAACCCAACTGTTGGGGCATATTTTTGGCATATTTTCTTTTAAATGATCAGGATAATGCACACTTCTACCATTCAACCATCTGAATTCTTTCCTTTCACTATCCCATTTCATTCTTTTTTTTTTCATACAATGCGACCCACGGTTGTGTTACTTCAGAATTGTAAACAATCAATTTATTGATTTCTTCAATTTTTGCATTCATTGATGAAATCAAACCAACATTATATAGTACTTAGAGATCAAAATATACATTATATCGAAGTTCAACATGAATGTTAATTACTTTTTGTAAATTTGAAAAATTATAAGTCGCTTACTCTTTATCGAGCGCTTTTTTCCACTTTTTTGGAGTAACTCACCTTCTCTTTTGTCTTCATCCAATTCATCACCCCAAATCACCGCACCTAGTCTGTTCTTGATCTTCTTGATGTACTCATTAGCATATTAAAAAGACTCATACGATATGTACCCCTCTGCCATAGACCACTCGGGTTTTTCCATTTGTCGAACAAAACCTTTCAATTTCTTCATGTACCTCTCTAATAAGAACATCCAATGACAAGAAACAACCCAAAATAATTCAACCTCATCTACCAGGTGGATTAAAAGATGAACCTGTAAGTCCATGAAACTCGTCGACAGTTCGTTCTCAAACATACAAACAGTCCCAACTATCTCTTGATGCCACCATGGAATGCTAGCCACATGAAATGTAGATAATTTAGATATGGCACATCCTAGGTCCTGAGGGAATTCATATTTCACAAACACACACACAAAAAAAGGATAATGACACTACAAAGTTATAAAAACATGCAATAATATACAAAATTAGTTATGTTTTATGATCACCGCATGGCATGAAATTTATTAATATAAAAAATAATAAAATCATGCTTTTGAAATTATACATACTTTTAGAAGATTCAAATGGTCATGCGATTTCAACCTCGACAATTGGTCATCCACAGTGAAGCAACGCCATAGTGAAGACCCATATGAAGTTGGCACCCTCACATCCATTATAACTTTCTTTGCCAAAGATATATCATATTTTTTTAAAATCCATGGGACATCACATTCTTTGAAACACCATGAATTAGATTGACCCTGCCTCTGATCCCGTACTTTCTAATCATCTTGGCCAATATTTATTTTTAGTTTTTGAAGTAATAAGATCTCTCCTAATTTCCAATGTGTCACTTTGTTTTGATGATATGTGCCTCCATAAAGAAGATGAAACATTTTTAAATATATGCATAGGATCTAATAAGTGAGCAATCTTAAGATGTTCCCAATATGGGAGGTCATAAAAGATAGATTTCATTTTCATCCCAATGGGAAATTTCTCAGCATAGGTGTTGAGGAAATCTCGATCATCGAACTTAGGCTCCCCATTTGAATCGAACATTTCTGTGAACTCCTTCTTCTTCTCTCTCTCATATGCTCTAAGCCATTCAACGGGTGTCATTATTGGAGGCCTTTGGGTTATTTCTCATTTACCATTGAAAGCGGATGATGTTCTTCTGTAAGCGTGTTGTTCTGGTATGAATATCCTGGAGAAATCATACACTGGATTTCGTAGGTCCTTGGACCATCTAGCTTTCAGAGAAAGTCCACAACATTGACATCGAAAATACCCTTTTGTTACAAGACCCGTGAGATTATATTTTTATACATTAATTGATATGCATGGCACGTGAAAGAATATCATGAAGATCAGAAAAAATAATATTACAACGAATTAAATAACTAATATTTGAAAGAATATTGTTACATTATATATAAACAAATCAATAAATTAAACATGTAATTTACCAGAGCAAACTCCTAAGCCTGGATAATCATGTGTCGTGTAATCACATATTCCATAAAATGTAAACCTCTGCTACGATGGGTCTTGATACATCATATACATTTATCCCATCTTATAATTCCTTCAATTCATCTACCTATGGTTGTAAGTAGACATCGATACTCTTCACTTGTCTTCTACCAGGGACTATGAGAGCCAACATAAGATTTTCATTCTTCACAGACAACCATGGGGGGATTTTATAATTGATCACTACTACAGGCCAAACATGATAGTTGGTGTTCTGGAAGGAATATGGGTTGACGCCATCCATGCCTATGCTAAGTCATAGACTTCATACTTCATTCTTGAATTTTTCGGGCCATGTATTCTCTATATGCTTCATGTCTATTGAATCAATTGGTATTCTCATAACTCCCAACTCACTTCTCTATGAGGCATGCCATCCCTGCAACATAGCTAATTCTTTGCAATGAAAGAGCCTTTGAATCCTTGACATTACAGGCATATGCCTCAATATCTTAAAAGGAGGACCAGCACGTGATTTACCATTCTTCTTTTATTTATCATACCTATCATGCCCACATTTCAGACACATATCTTTGTATTCATATTCTCCTCTATATATAATACAATCATTTGGACATGAATGATATGATATGTACTCAACACCCAACATTTTCAACAATTATTTTTCCTCTTCGGAGCTACCGGGAAATACATTATCACTAGGAAGAACCTTATCTTTGAATAACCTGTAGTTGGTGATCATGTAAAACTATATTAATAAATGTACATTAATGTTGATATAATTATTAACATTCATAAAATTTAACATTTGTAATGTTCATTGCAGTGTACCCATTATATTTCAAATTAATATATAACGGAAGTACTTTATGGTAACTTAATCAAAAGTTCCAAGAAACATGCATTAGATAAGCAAACTTTCATTTCAAGTTGTACAGTAACATCATTGTCCCCAACTAGGTAGACTTTGACTAACCACTGGGTCCGAAGAGAGGGGTTGTGGAAGCAAATTTAAGACTTTCAAAAAACGTGTCAGAGATATGAGCATCATCCCCTAGCTGATCATCATTTTGGAATGCATCTAACAACATTGTCTTTGTGGTAGTTGTATCCCTTAAGTAATCATCCATACCAAACTCTATTTGGTTGTCTCCATTTCCACCTTGTGAAGAACTACTAATATTCTGTAGTCATTCCTAATTGGTGAATCTGGACGTAGCGAGAATTGAATCGGTGGTTGATTTAACCATTCTTGGTATCGTTCCTCTCTGATTTTTTCTCTTAATTCATTCTTCTCTCGATTTGACATTGTCATGGGGTGCAACGGAAGATGGTAGGTAGCTTGTTCATCATCACTAGAATCCTAATAATTAAAAAAATAAAAATTGAACATGATTAGTACAAAATATTATGATATGAATTAGTAACCAGGTTGACAATATTGCATGATCATAAATTGGTTTGACATTCAAATAATTACATATCAATCAATATATATACCAAAAAATTATAATTATAATTACCATCATTGTCCCGGGATTGTGCCTAGAAGATGAAATATTGTTACAATTGGCAGGGTGAAGTGACTATCCATTTTAATCTACCAAATGCATCTTGCAGTATGCAGCTCCTGATAAGAACTTTCGATGTTTTGGAGCATTAATTTTAATATAATTTTGTGCATTTGAACTCGATGATGAATCTGCATGAACCTGCAAATTTGTCTACATTATAAATTTAATTAAGTTGTGCATGATTAACTACATGGATAAAAAACATACATAAATTCAATTAGATAGTGAAAAAATGAAACAAATCTGAAGTAAATGTTACATCTCCGCATGGATAGGGAGAACTTTGCGATGGACTTTGAGAAATATTATGGAACAAGCTGGATTTTGAATAATTTTCCATTTCATATAATATATGATATTTTCTCCCTGCATTTGAGAAAAGCAACAATAAAATTTGGTGCAAAAACCTAAATGTAATTCTGGTGTGTACTGTTTCGGTAACTGCACCAACCATTTATTTATTTTGCACACCGGTGCACTTTTGTAACAAGTACACCGGTGCGGTTCAATTAAATGAGGCACCATTAAATTATTAACTGCAATAAAAAAAGCGCAGCCCTATTTTCTTCAAGTGAAAAAAAAAACAGTAAATTAAAAATTGGGTGGCAAAATATTTTTGAAAATATAATTTCATAAAAAATTTCTTTAAATACTAAACACTTTTCATTATTTCACTATTTTTTCAAAAGATTTCAGCTAAATATTTGCAGGATACATACCTGCAGGAAACAGAGCATGAGAGCATTGTGGAGTAGGGAAATATGCTTGAACAGAAGTATTCAGACAATATGAATTCCAAACCTCTGGTAATTCAAACCTTGTACCATATAATTTTGAACAACATGAGTAAAGTTTATTTTTTTCTGTACTTTTTTCTACAATTTTTTTTTATGCAGTGAAATGAGAAATCAAAGTCGATTGTTTTATTTTATTTTTTCTCTAGTTTTTTATGAAGTAAAATACAAAAAAAAATCTTATTTCTTTTTTAACTTTTTGTTTCTGCATTTTTTTTCCTTTTTTGCAATTTTCAAAAACAAAAATAAAAAAAGAAATCAATTTTTAGAAACAAAACCCTAGATTCTTTTTCTTTCTGGCATTTTTTCTCCCTCTTTCTCTTCAATTTAGATTTATAGGGTTTCTATACTCATAAGAAATCCAACCCAGGGGACGACTTATATAGTCAGATCCCAATCCATGTTGGTCGTTGTGTCAATCTTAAAAAAATATATATTTTTTTCGCCGGTGCGCCCTGCGTAATGTTGCGCATTGGCGCGCTCCATTATACAAGAGCACCACACAAGTACAGTGATAAAAAACAAAATTATGTTTTTATCAGTGTGCCATATGTAACATATGGCACCGGTGCACTGTTACATTATGCCGCACCACACAACATGCTATTTTGAAAAAAAACCATTTTAAAAACATACCCTACACTATTTTTTTTTTTCTGCCCTGTCTTCTCCCACTTGCTGTGATTTCAGAATTAGGGAATTTAAATGTATATTTATAGGGTTTATATTGCTAAATATAAACCTAAGAAATCCAACGAACGGGTTGATCTATATAGTCGGATCCCAATCCATGTCAACCTTTGCATCAATCTTAAAAAAAGAAATTTTTTTTCTCGGTACCCCCTTCATAACATAGTGCACCGGTGCGCTTAGTTATACAACCGAACCGTGCAAGTACAGTGATAAAAATTTAAAATAACAAATTATGTTTTTATTAGTGTGCTATATGTAACATATGGAACCGGTGCGCTATTACATTATGGCGCACTGCACAACGTGTTGTTTTGAAAAAAAACTATTTTACAAACATACCTTACATTATTTTTCTTTTTTCCTTTTCTTCTCCCACTTGCTGTGATTTTAGAATTAGGGCTTTTCAATTTATATTTATAGGTTTTATATTGCTAAATATAAACCTAAGACATCCAACAAGTGGGTTTACCTACATAGTCGGATCCCAATCCATGTCGGCCCTTGCATAAAAAATAAAAATAAAAAATTGGTGTGTCCTGTCTAAAGGAGTGCACCAAGGCGCTTTGTTATCCTAGTGCACCGTGAAAGTACTGTCATAAAAAAAATAGAAAAATATGCAGTCAGTGCGCTATTTCATTATGACACACCACAAACGTTTAGTTTCGAAAAAAAAAAAAAACCTTTCAAAAAATACAAACCTTGTGTTATTTTTGTTTCTCCTGTTTCTTCTTCTTCTTTCTGTGATTTAGAATTAGGAATTTTCAATTTATATTTATAGGGCTTGTATTGCTAAATATAGACCTAATACATGCAACCGACAGGATGATTAGCATAGTCGTATCCTAATCCATGTGGGCCTTGGAGTGATTTAAACAAAAAAAAAAATTACCAGTGCACCCTCTGTAAGGTAGTGCATCGGTGCTCTACTGTTTACCAGAGCACTGGATAAGTAACGTGAAGAAGTAATATTTTTTTAATGGTGCGCCATATGTAAAATATACCACTGATTTATGCTAAAAAAACTAACACTGGAAAATTTTTATTATTTTTACGATGGTTAACCAGTGCGATCATTGACATGTAATGCACCAGGGTTTCTTGTTGACATGGAGCACCGTACGGTGTATTATACTATTTTTGTGGTGCGTGGGAAAGACCTACATGCACCTATGTCGGTGCCTTCACCATGAATGGCACACTGTTTTTTTCATATTTTTTTTTTTTAATTGAGAAGTTGACAGTTTATTTAAAAATATATTATTGACTGATATGATATAGGTTGATGTTGTTAAAGAAATGACTGATAAGAGATCAAGTAAAAAAAATATTGATAACACATCAAGAAAAGCAAAAAAGGAAAGTTCTTTGTAAAAATTTTATAAAAAGATTATTTTTGAACTATATGTAAGTTTAAATAATATGTATTATTTAATGTGTATCATGGAGAGCCACAAAATGACGAAGCTCGATAAGATTATTTCTGATCTAGGACTAGAAGAACATATAAGCTTGATGGAAAAATTGCAAAAGGATGAATCAGGTGAATGAAAAAAATATTGTCGATCCAATATGAGTTTCTTTTTTTAGTTTTCAATAATAATATAATTAAAATTATTGGATAACATGTGTGAAAAGTTCTATTAATTCACCTCTGTTTAAAGTTCTATAGGGACCAACAACTCAGAAAAGGAATGTTGTTCTAAGAAAACAAAAACAATAGAACATGAAAATGAAAATGAATTGCTCCTTAGCTCATCTGAAGTGGTGTTGGAGGTTAACGAAAGGGGGAAAAACTTTTATAAATGTTTGAGGGATCTAGTGGAAGGAATGTATAGATGTTCTTTCCACTTACAATACAAAAACCAATCCAATGATTCCAAGGACTAGATTTTATTCAAACTATAGGAAGAGTTTCCATAGAATTTGTCAATGAGATATGTGAGACTTTTAATACCAAAAACGTACAAAAAAAAAGGAATGAAAAATTAATATTCCTTTAGATGTTTTTCTAGAATTATTTATAAATATCACTTTTGTTATAATTACTTTTCATATATCAATATAAAAATTAAATATTTTATTGTCATGTTACATTTTTAGGAAGATTATGAAAATCTCAAAAGATAAATGAGATGATATCAGAAATATGCCAGTAGGAATGTCCAAAAAGGTGTACAAGGAGATAGTCAAAGAAATGGACAAAATGGCATCGTAGGAGGAGCCATGTCAACAACAACGTGCTTCAAATGTAATATGTAATCATTGAATTTTTTTATCATTAGGTAAAATAAATAAGCAATTTAGAATTAAATGTTAATTTTCGATTATTTCCTTACAGAAAAGAAAAGAAAATAGAAGGCATTCAACGCATAGAACACGACGACAAGGAAGAAAAGGATTGATATCTAAGTTTGTGAGTAATTGTTACTTCCTTATAATAGCTTAATTAGATTTCATTTTGTATTTTTAAGTTGTTTTACAAAAATAATCATTGAATGTCTCCAAACAGGTGCTAAGATGCAAAGAAGAACCATCAGAGGAATTGATTGAAATTGGTTTAAATATGGGTTGTGCGTATATGTTGGCATATCATAACTTAATTGTGGAGTTTGTAAGCATCTATCAATCTAGTTTTACTTAGCTCCGTCTGTAATTAATAGAAAAAATAAATCTTTTATATTAAATATATGATTTCTTATGGGGTATAAAACTTGCAGGAAACAAAGTATGCCACTGCACCAACAGATCAAATCTTGAAAGATGGCATATTACATGGTTTTGAAATAATGTGTATAGTTTATAAGTCAATTTTTGTAGTGGTACATCATTTCTTTTCGATTTAAATTGATGTATATTATTTAATATTGCAATTTTAATTCTTATCACCAATGTACATACACTCATTACAGTTTATTTTTATGTTTGTAGATAGAAGAAGGTGAAGAAGAAGAAAAAAATCCACGTCGTGAACAACTATTTTTGGAAAAATGTATGTGAAATCAAACATTTTCTTTAATGTAATGGTCATAGTGTCCCAATTGAAAGATAAAGGGATACCAATAATTGTCCCATTTCATATGACAGATAGTGTCTTATATATATATATATATATATATATATATATATATATATATATATATATATATATATATATATATATATATATATATATATATATATATATTTATTCTATTGCTTTCTCTATTGTTTCTATTGCATTCTCCATTGTTGTTCTCAAATGCAGTAGTAAAAATTTAATTCATATGAATATTGTTATAACATAAATATGTGCCGACTTTTGATGAATAATGAATTTTAAAAAACCACAATAATTATGATATGATATAAGAAATTAACCTAAAAATCACATTCAAATCCATTAATAAAAATTTAATTATATGAATATTGTTATAATATGTGTCGAGTTTTGATGAATACTGAATTTAAAACAATCACAATAATTGCACTACCACATGTTGATGTTTCTAAAAAATACAAAATGAAAACAAGTGCACTTGTATTGTTAAGCACATTGGTGTGTCTTTACTACCTATTGGGACCGCACAAATACCAAAACTAGATAAAGATATCGAGGCATTTGTGCAGTACGATGCTCAGGTGCATTTATGTATCTATACGCACTGGTGTCATTTTACTGCCTATGAGCACTGCACAAATACTGATACAAATTATAAATTGCGGTGCGTTTGTGTGATACTATGTACCGGGGCATTGTTTATGTCTATACGCACCAATACATTTGGATGACCAATAGGCACTGCACGAATAACAATACCAATTAAAAATCTCGGTGCATTTGTGTTATAGTATGCACCAGGGTGTTTATGTGTCGATAAGCGCCGATGCATTTGTGTGACATATTTGCACCGCAAAAATACCGATACCAATTGTAAACCTCAGTGCATTTGTGTGGTATAATGCACCGGGGCGTTTAGATAAGAATACCCACTGGTGCATTGATATCACCTATGGGCACCACTCAGATCCAACACCAGGCCCGGTGCTGTTATTTTCCTTAATGGCCTGGTGCATTCTCCTTCGATAGCTCTGGTGCGCTGTCTACCGATAAGCACTGGTGCATTAAAACCTGATAAAAGCACCGATGAAAAAACATCTGCAATAACCTCCGGCCACCGATTTTTTTTTAGTTGTGTTTAATTTCTGTTAGAATCTATGTGAAAAGCTCCATTACTAGGAACGAAGGTGGTAGCATATGTTTTTTTTTTAATTTTGGCCAATTTTAAAACACTAACAACCTCCTTTATAAACTCTAATAGAGGTTATTTTCCTTTTAGTTTATCAACCTATGCCATTTCACTACCTATTACCCTCAAGGTAATGGAATTGTATAATCCTCAAACAAAATAATGGTTAATTTCATCAAAAATCTCTTAGAAGGTAACAAGAAGCCTTGGAATAAAAGGTTAGTCAATCCCTTATGGGCAGACATACTAACTACCAAAAAATATATTGGTACATCTCCCTATCAATTAGTATATGGAATGGATGTTGTTTTCCATCCTTATTGGGAGTGCTAGTGATGAAAATGATTCTTAGCTGCAGGTAGAACCAAATGATATCCAAAGGAGGATAAATCAGAAAATTCATTTGCAGCAAACCAGGGAAGATGTTTATGTCAAATCACAAGTGATCCAAGACAAAATAAAAAATATATTTGATAAGAAAACCAAAGAAGATGACTTTTACATACTTGATAAAGTACTCAAATGGGATTCCAGAAGGGAAGACAAGGGAAAACATGGTAAATTTGACTTTATCTGGAAGGGCAACCCATACATCATTTATGGTTATAGAGGTAACAATGCATTTTTCTTGAAGGAGTTAGATGGGAAATATCTACAAGGTGGAACAATCAATGGTAGAATGCTAAAGCACTACTTTTCTCCATATTGACCATTATTTCATTTGTCTTACTTTTCTCATTGTTAATACCATTGCAAAGTTTAGATTGGCTTGGGTGACTATCTTCTAAAGTTCAAGCCCGAAGAAACGTCCCTAAGCTTTGAAAGGTATAACATCATATGATTGAATAAAGGAGAGCTCACAAAGTAGTTTGAAGGCAAGCCAAGTCAAATTTCCAAGGCCATTGATCAAAAATTTCTTAACATCTCACCAGGAGATGCCATCACCAAGTGGAGCCGCGGTTAGGGTCCTATAATAATAAGGATCATAATTTTGAATTGACTATGTTAAGATCTTGTAATATTGTACATACTTCTCTTTCTTCAAATGTTTTCCCATATTAAAAAATTTGAAGAGGGTAAGTCATTAAAGAGGAATCAAAGGACCAAAAGAAAAAGATCAAAAAGAAGATAAAGTATGAACCCAAAAAAAAAGAGATAGAAATAGATCCTGAAATTGTTGGACATTCAAATGCCACTACTTTTAGTTACTTTAGAAAATAAAAATTGTGTGCAGCTTGTCAAAATTGCCACAATTCATGACAATCATACAGTTTAATCTTAATGTTTCATATTTTAAATTTCAACTAATGATAGTTAGTGAATAAAGATCTTGCCAACCCATTTAATCTTGGCAGATCAGTAGTTAGGTAGAGAATAAAAATGAGTTCATCAGTTTTATCTGAGCCATTGGAAGCTATAAGGTTAGAAGTAGGTTATTTTTCTTATCAAAAGAAAGTAAAAAAGGGTGACGAAGCTCAAATTCACCCAATAAATGAAGTAAAAAATGTAAGGGTAAAGAAAGGGTAGGCAAAAGAACTTTTACAAGTCATACAAAGCATCAATTGGTTCATTTCATATCACTAATATCCTCCTAAATCCCCATTCCCATTGCTAGAATCCTATTTCCACTCTTTGAAATCATTTTCCCTTGTAAAATACCCGTTTCCCCTTCCTAAAACTGCTTTCCCAAGTTAAAAATCCATTTTCCTTTGAAAATTAATTTCCCATTTACTAACTCCCCTTTTCAATTAAAAAATGCAAACACCCACTTTGTATAGTTTTAAATGGTTAAAATATTATATTGAACCCCAGTGCAAAAATCCCTCCCCGATATAATTTTATCTCATCCCTAGTGTATTTTTAAATCCCCCATCCATATTCACTTACCTGGTGTTTATTAATTTCCAAAATTATATAGTTTGCAAACCCCTTTAATCATTTAAGCATATAAATTATATATATATATCCCCCACTACATGCTAACCCCCCCCACTAATTATCTCGAGTCCCACTTTAATTAACCCTGCATATAAATATCTCGATCCCATTTTATAATTAAAACCTTCACATATATCACCTTGCATCCATAATACCCAACCCGACCTATCACAATGCACAATGTATCTATCAATTCATCCAACCGTCCGATAGGCACTATCCTGATCCATCCACTCCCAAGCCCTTTCACACTCTCCACTGCCTGATCATAAAACCATTGGGGGGTTTGAAATGTGTTGTTTCACACCCCCTCCCATTTTCCACATGGAATTTCTACATTCTATCGCATCCCATATCCTAAAGCAACCCAACCACTTTTCACAATCCGATAAATTGCTAGGTTGTTTCTGGCCATTGCAATGGAACCACTGTGATTCAAAATTAATCAAACCTATTCCATATGATTAAATACCTCTGGTTAAAGAAATAAACCCTGCTGTAAAGCCTTTGTTCACCATTTATGTTGAAAATTGCGAGAAAAAAAGCCTTTACTGACCTATTTTGAATCCTTTTTCTACCAAAATCATTGCCGACCTTTTTTGAAGCCAATACAGACTAGAATTAAATATTATTGCCGGTAGAAACATTGCAAACTCAGAGTTAAATATTGTTAGACTAAGAAAACACCTGCCACTACCAAAACCTCATCCAAAGACCAAATCACCATTTCACAGGTAAGCCTAAGCACTGGAAAGCCATTACTTAAGAAGAAAATTACTAATTGATAATTGAAAAAGTTAAAGTGGCCTCCCAGAGTATTATAAATGTAAATCCTCTAAAACCACCTGTAGTTGATGTTTAACGCACTCCTCTAGAAGACAAATACTTCGAAATCAGTGATACAGTCATTGATTTCAACCTCTTAGAGCTCCACTTGCTGGAGCCATGATAAATTCATATACTAGGATGATGATATCCACCTTTGAGAGTCAAAATTACGCAGGTACATCTTCCCACAGACCTTCCAGTTTCAAGAAATCATCAGACTCTTTTAGATTAATTACATTCCCAATGAAAGAGGCCTAGTAACCCCAATTCGAGATATTTTATTCACCATCACTACAGAATCCATAAATCAAATGTTACATATCCAACCCAACCCTGATGAAGCCCCATTATCTATTTAAATCCTCACTGAAATATATCTGAAGTTGGAATTTCCCAAGAGATTTCAAATATTCCAAACCTTCCTTCCTCTATCGATAGAAACCCTAAAGAGTAACCCTCCATACTCAACTTCAATTTTTTCAGAGAGAACCAGACATATTGTCACAATGTTTTTATGCATTTTATGGTAATTTACTGATAAAAATGTAGATGCTTCTTTCTTGGGTTTTATATCCATGTTTTGCCGAGGACAACCTCTAGGTTTAACATTTAACGTTGCTCAATATCTATCAGATGCCATCATTGAGAAATTGGTTAAATTACAAAAGGAAGGAGTGTTTAAATATTCATCAGTTTTGTTTTATTTATTCCCATATTTTCAATCAGAAAGGTTTGTAGTTAGCCTTGAAAAACTAGACATAGAGGGTAACCCCCAATATGTAGTCTTTTGGACATCCTTGATCAAAAAAATTTCTACAAAATTCAGCTACAAAGACTTCATTGATGAATTTTCTTATCCAATTGTCGACATTCAACCTAGGTTCAATGAAGAGATAAAGAAAAGTATTGCAATTGTTAGAACAAAGTAGAACAGGAGACTGGAATTTATACCAGAACCATACTGAAATTAGGGTGTATGGATTCCATTTTACAACATACAAGCTGCCCAAATACCTCCCAATGAGGTTATTTTCATTACAGTACATCACGTAGATCCTAAAATAATATGAATTTAATTCCCTTTTAGCAAAGAAGAAAACTCAACTTAAGATTAAGAACCAACTTGATCCTTTCATTTTCAATAATAGGAATGCTGGTCAACCAGCAGATAAGTGTTTAAAAGAGTTCAATTTCAGTGATAGTTTAAAATGGCAGTATGATCCTTTGGGAGTAATTAGTAAACTAAGAATCAAATTCAAATTGACTCCTTTTGTTCATGAATCAAAATTAGAGATTGAAAAGTATTCCAACTAGTTAGAGTGGCTGGAAAGAAATTTGCAAGAGGTGGAGAAATAGGCTGATACTAGTTTCATCCTGCATACGCCAGCCCCAAAAACAGGAACTCAAAGAGAGCAAGAGAGAAATGATCATATTCTACTCAGACTACCAATAACACCAAATTCAAACGGATGTATAGGAAAAATTCCAAACTGAATCCAGTGGTATAACAAGCTGTAGTCATTGATACAGTTGAAGTTATTGATACAAATATAATTTTTAGGGATGATGCACCTTCAACAGTGTCAGAATATGAACATCTTCCATCAACCTCCAGTGCTCATATCATTTATAAACAACAAAGTGTAGAGGCTTCTTCATCAAGAAAACCAATGGAAAAAGAAAAAGACATAATGGAAAAGTACAAAGAAATTAAAATGAATAATGAGGCATTGAAAGTTGTGACTTATGCCCCATATTGGAAACAAACTCCTAGTGACCATAATACGTTACTTTCATCCTTTGATTATAAAACCAGGAAGATGAAAATGAAATTTTTGAAGCTAATAGTTCAGGCTCCAAAATCATCAACAGACTACAAGAAAAAAACCTTTCAAGTTATGGCTAAAAATGCTCATCTTGTAGATCTAATAAAATTTCATAAGCAAGCAGGAGAAATTATCTACTCCACTATAACCAAAAAAGCTATGATTTTCCAAAAACTACGAAATTCTCTAGAAAATATCATAGCACAGTTAAAACTAGAGAAGGCTTCTTCACATGCCAACGATAATAGAATAAAATCACTTGAAGAATTTTTCATGGAGGTTGGATATGATCCAAGGAACATTAATGCAGTTGAAGAGCTTATCACGAAAAATAATGTAGACATATTTTCATTGAATAAGAAACTGAAATTACCTCCCAATGAACATCCACAAACTAAAGAAGTTTTGGAGAAAGAAATTCAGAAATATGAAATGATGAATCTACTCATTCAATGGAAAACTCAAGTGAGAGAGATGGAGAATGAAATGGATATATTTGTGCATGAAAAAAAGGCCAACATGGAAGAAGTTACTGTTACTGCCATTCCCATATCTTCAAATTCAGCTTCAGTGGCTACAGAAGTCACAACTTCTACAACAGTTCCAGTGTCAACAGAAGTTCCAACTACTACACCATCTACTGCATTAGCAATAGCAACAAGGAAAACCCATCCCAATGATGAGGCAAGAAAATTGATTAATACAATGCAAGACATGTCAATCCAAACTACTCAGATTAATATGCTTAAAGAAAAAGTAAAAAATTTAGAAGATGAAAAGAAATTGGCTCAAGTAATGTATAAATTAGAATCATAGAAGGAAAACGGATTGACTGATAGAATTCATAAGCTAAAAAATGAATTGACTATTAAAGAGCCACTTGCCCAATCAAACCAACAATTGTGGGCTAATATCATTAACTCTGTTAAGGACATCCAAGTCATATTTGAATAGAAATACTTGATAAGGAATCTAGTGAAGTTATTCAGAAAGTCAAAGAAGAAATTCGAAAGAAAACAGAGGAGGCCACTGAGATATCTATGTTTCTAAATTATAAGAACAAGCAAGAATTAGAAGAAATTGTGATAAGTGACTAAACAGAAAAAATGTTAGAGGTAAAAAAGGTAATTTCCAAGAGAAAATTGATGAAAGAACTTGAAGATAAGTGTCAAACCATGGAGCTTGCAGTAAACAGGTTCATGATCAAATTTGATTTTTTGAGGAATAAAGGTTTGCCTAATCCTTTTGGTGATTAATGACAGATTAATCAGGCACGAATATTATGACAAAAATATTAAGGAAGTGGAAAAATAAAATTCCAACAATTCCTCTATTAAAGGAATTCCTACAAGCAAAGTACTCTGCGAGAATTTTGAAAATATCTTTTACCTCCAGCATCAGGTAAATAACCTCTTTATAAAGTGGCCTACAATTATGAAGTACACTGAAGTAGATGAGATTTATAGAGAATGATAAAAACTAAACTACCAGAAGAAGAGTCTTGGGAAAAATTGTATGATTTACTGTAATATGTAAAAGTAAAAGCAGGCAAAACAAAGAGAAGGTTGTTTGAAATATTGAGAGGGGGGTGAATCAATATTTATTTTCAATTGTTAGTTTACCAATTATATCACTTATAATTAGAACAAAAAATGAACTATGATGTAATAGATACTTTTATTAATTTCTTCTGTACAATAACTAAAGTAAAATAATGATATAGGGCTCCAACCCTAGGTGAAGACTACAATATTCCAAGCTCCAACCTGTATTGTGCCAAGCACCAACTTGGTCTTTCCAAGGCTCCAACCTTGTCAATTTGAGGCACCAACCTCTAGGACTCCAACCTATTTTCTTGAGGACTCCAATCCTCTAGAGCTCCAACCTTGTCTTCCAAGGCATCGACCTTGTCTTTATGAGGCTCCATCCTCTTGGATTCCAACCCTCAAATTCACTTTATCAAAATATGTTTGGTTATTCTTCACGGCTCCAAAAGTCTTATTCAATGAGCCCTATCACACTTAGTCTCCATGTCACATCATGAATGGCAACCTTTTCTTCTTATAAAGTGTCACCACTGCTCTTCATCATACCTGAACAATTTCTCCAAGTTACATCATGATGGCTTCATTACATTTACTCTAGATGACGTCCTTCTTCAAGGATTCTTTAAGGACTGCTCCTCAAGTATCTTTAAGTTTACTTCAAAAACTCTCCAATGGTGCTCTAGTTATACTTCTTGTATTAGCTTCAATACTATTCAAAGATTCAGTACTAGGTCTTCTAAGCCTCCAAAAAATTCTACAAGAGATCTTCAGTAATATTCTTCAATAAGACATCTTAGGGTTTCTTCAATTAGCTCTTCTACTATCTCTTTCAACAATATAAATTTTCTCCAACATTATTCTTCAAGAATGCTTTTGCGGTTTGCTTAAGAAGTGTTCAACTCCAAAAATATAAATTTTGTAAGAACACCAATCCTTGCTCTTTGAACGCATTTAATTAGATGATGTTAACAATTATGTCCTTCAAAAAATACTCCAATACTACGACAAATTCCAAACCAAGGTATGCAACCGATGAATTTGGGAACTCTCTAAAAATATTTGAATCTGTTGTCCACATCAATGTACTTAAACTCCTCCAAACTGCCTCTTAATTGTTGCAATTGTCTTCCACTTTAGTGCTAATCCAATGTGCTTAAGTTTTGGACTGTTTTTTAGTCCTCTAAAGAGACTTATGTCTACTCACAAATGTCACTAGGATTATAGCCCTCCTCAAACTCTATGCTCAGTGGATAACCAAAAAAATATTTGACCAACTTTCTTGTCATAGATTTTGAACATTAGTTGTATTACCACAGTTACAATATCTTTCTTCAAGTCTGAGATTGGGTTTAGAAGAAAATTATGTTTCTTCCTGCGGTGAGAATCACTGTGGTTTAGTGGAAGAAATCTGAGCTTTTATAGTAGGTTTGAGTCACAAAAAGAATGCACCAGGTCTGAGCCACTGTTCATAAGTCTTCCACAGCGATTGCAATGCGGATTTAAGCCCATAAAATATTTACGAATAGCTCCTTCTTTCGTCCTTAAGCTTCTCCCCTCGGTCTTCTATTACTTCTTTGAACTTTGAAATTTCAGAGATAGATATCCGATTTTTTTCTTACTGTGAAATTATTGAGCACAACTTTATATATATAGTTGTTGGTCCCCATGAAGAGACACGTCACTCTAGAGGTAGGTTGACATGAATGCCAAAGTGTAGGTCAACTCAATAATTAGATATATTTTTCTTAACTTCAAAATTCAATATCTGACAAACCATTGGGAATTTTGGGGCAACTCAGGGCTCATTAGAAAGAGGAAAAAGTCCTCTTTAATATGGTATATAATTTATTATGAAAATATGCCTTCAAGGTGTTCAAAATAATTTTTATTTGTGACTACTCTTGAAATTTTTAGTGTAGAAGGTGATTAGGACAACAAGATCATTAGGGCTTCTTCATTGTTATGACTCCAAGTTCTTCATCATAGTGTGACATCATGTACGTGATTAATATCATCCATGTCATCAAGATCTTGTAGTGATATGTCATTAACCATATGCAGCATTCATCAATTTATTAGGGAAAGGGTTAGATCATCACAAGGAGAGCTTCTTCATCAAGAGTGACTATGTGTTGGGAAAAATACTGAGAGGGGGGGGGGGGGGAGGGGTGAAACAGTATTTAGGGCTGACTGAAATTTTTTTACTTTTTCTTTCTCTAAAACCCATATGCTACTTTACTGAATCCAACTCGCATATACACACGGATATCCTTAATAAAACTTGCTATTACCAGAGATCTCATTATGTAGATAATTCTTTACTTAGATCATTGCATCATTCATTCATTAGATGTTTAGTAAGCATTAAACTTGTGCAATAAGAATAGAATAAATCATCATATATAAGCAACACACATGAACACCGGGATTTAAGGTGGAAACCCAATTCGGGAGAAAACCACCGTTGCCATCATATATGTCTTCAATATTTATTATAAAGAAAACCTCTTACAACCATGTACTGGTGCAGACTCATACCATCACGCAGGCACCCACCTGCAGAAGGCTACAACCTTCTCTCATTTACCAACCTCTCCTGGAAGGGAGCTACAACCCCCTGCACTTGTTTACCAGCCTCTCCTGGAAGGGAGCTACTACCCCCTGGTCTCGTTTACCAGCCTCTCCTCAAAGGGAGCTACTATCCCTTGCTCTCGTTTACCAGCTACCACTGGAAGGGAGCTACAACCCCCTCACTGAAGGCTTTGACCCTCAGCACCACTGCGGACCACGTTTCATCAATTTTCATACTAGATCCATCAGCTTCCATACAACATACCTTGTAGGCCACTTTTCATTATATTTTCAGATTGGACCCATTCCACACATTTAAGCTCAACATACATCAAACTGAAACTTATAACCCCATCAATTCATTTATTGAATCATCAACCAATCAAAAAACAACTTGATCTTCAATTAACATAATCATCAGCATATTCAACATTCAAACAACCCAGATCTGTATGAATACATTATTGACAGATAACAGTAAACCAACAGAACAGATCAGACATTTCATTCCACATACTTCAGCAAAACCCTAGATTCCATACGCACTTTTACTTTACTGAACCTGCGTATATACACACTTTCACAGAGACAAATCTGCGTATACTTCTGCACATATTTCAGAACTGATCTCACATTTCATATATGCTTTTGATGAAGCCAACCCGCGTATATACGCGCTTTCACAGAGACAAACCTATGTATACTTCTGCACATATTTCAGAACTGATATCACATTTCATATGCGCTTTTAATGAATCCAACCCGCGTATATACACGATTTCACTACCACGAACCTGCGTATAGATCTTCAAACTTTGTAGGGTTGCACAACTCTTCAGAACAGATAAATAGCTCAGATCTTACCCTTCACTTCAGAAAATATTCGCCTTATCTCAAATCTAAACATTCCATAAACAGATCTAGAAAATAGATAATCATTTCAGATCTAGAGATCCCTCTTCATCATTTTCTTCATAGGTGCATTATTAATTCAAATCAATCAATAAATTGTTACCCTTCCATGTAGATATACTTCAAAGTGAAGTATTCATTAAAACCCAGACTTATGCACACCTTGCACTATTATTCTCTTCTCCTTATATAGGTTTAGCCTTTATCAATACCATGAGTCAAAACCACTCAACCTCTGATGGTATTCCTGGACGGGATCAAATAGATAATCCAACGCTCAATACTATGGGCCAATACCATGGTAATGTCCCCTGGTTTTATAAATTTAGGGTGGAAATAGTCATACGCTACTTGGTACGTACTTTTCCACGTACATACGCTACTTCGCCTTTACAAACCCGCGTATTCTTTGTGACATACCATTTTAATCATTGCTCTGGCCCTTACAAGAATTCTTTTCTCCATTACATCTACACTGCTCTGTAGATACATCAGATTTACATCATGAACAAATAGGACAAGTCAGTTTCCATCAAGGACATCTTCATCAAGTAGGTTTCCATCAAGGACAACACTTTGCATCATATTGCCAAAAATCTCCCCCTTTGGAGTTGATGGAAACCATGATGGTTTTTTATCACCACAACAGATAGATACATTGAATATAACCATTATGCAAACATGATGATACTCTCCCCCTATTCAAACACCATGATACTCTCCCCCTTTGAAATCAAGGGCAAAGGGTGGATCAAAACCAAAACAAGGTTTGTCTTCTCATGTAAAAAGAAGAGCTCTATAGATCTGGTGTGTGCTGAAGTTACCATGCTCCCCCTGAGTTCATGCTGAATCTTCAAACATATGTTTCAATGAAGCCACTCCATGACCTTTCCTATCACCAAGGACTCATACTTACATCAAGGATTCAACCAAGTGGATTTACATATATGACTCAAGTACCCAACCAAGGGGGTTTACACATTTTGAATGAACTACCCAACCAAGTGGGTTTACACATTTGATCAAATCCTTACATGATTGAATATTAAAATTTTACATCATAGGTCTCAACATGACATTTTCATGAAATTACAAATATGACTTTTTATGACCAACATCAAAAAAGACCTCAAGAGAGAGATCATATTTCAGAACCATCATAATGCCAACAATGCATCCTTTCCACATGACCAATGCTCCCCCTTAGCCTGTGCATCCTGGACACTTTCAACAGCAAATCATCAAGGCATCTTTATCAAGAAACATCAGAGAATGAAATAGAATTATGAGAACTGGAACACCACCAGAGATACCCAAAAACACTGCAACTCTGCTGAAGAATGCTGACCCAGAAAAATTTTGCCAGAAAACACCCATACGTAGCTTTATGTGTATAAACCCACATATATACGCGACTGTCCTTCATGAAATCCGCGTATCCAATTTAATCTTCAGATTTTAAGTAGATCTGATCTTCTATATGGCAGAGACTACTCCCAGCTTCTGTCTGAGATATTCAAATGCTTCCCTAGAATATATGAGAGAAGAAAGATATGACAATGTAACTGTGCTTTCAAGTGTCATCCAACAGTTGTAGCATAAGCACATCAATAACCAAGCCTTCAGACTCTTTGCAGCATTAACATATTCTTCCCAAGAGGAATTATCATACTAGAACAACTTCTTCAATAGAAAATATGTGTCAAGCAATCATCCATGTGATCTTATCTCTGAATCATAAGACTTCCATCTCATCCATGTGTGAAAACAAAAGATATTCTTTAGCAAAAAGCAATGAGGGCTCATTCATAATCTCATCATAAGAAACCATGTATCATGTCATCATCATTTGCGCATGAGTATTACGAGAACTAAGGAATAAGCAGATACACTGCCAACAATGTGATTATTAGTAGTTAGACTTGTGCTCCCCCTGAACTTGTGCTCCTGTTCTTGAGCCATCTCATTGTTTTCCTTAATAGAAAAGCATACGCTTCTATCTCTAGTGGAACTCACGTGTATATGTGGCTTTAGTTCATGAAACCCGCGTATGGAAAGTGAAATACTGAAATTTTCACAGCTCCATCTCCCCCTGAACTTGTACCACTTGTACCTGTCTTCTTCACATCAGATGCACTGTTAGAAATAAACATAACCAGAATTATCAAACCAACCATGAGAATCACCATACATTGCTCCCCCTGTGATGATACATTACTAATCCCTAGAATGTATCTGACATCACTCCTGCAGTCATTATGAGAAGTAATTTTTAGAAGCGGATGACTGCATTAGGGTCAATATTCCCTACGTTTCTGACTGATCCTCCTTCCTTTTCCTTCTTTTCTTGAAATCTCTTATTGTGTGCTGGAAATTATCCAATTTCTCAGACCTATTCATCCTGAATTCTTTTTCTACATGTCCATACTTGTTACAAGCATAACATTTTTTGTGACCAGAGAAGTAAGCATATGGATCATAATGTGTTTTTCTATTCTTTTTCTATTGCAATCAGCTACTTTATGACCAAAATTTCTGCATGAAAAACAATATGCCTTAAAGAAACCTGAGTACCTTTCTGTGTAGAATCTGTTTGTTTGTGACTGAAACAATTTTCTTCTGCAATTGGCTGCAACATGCCCATAATTATGACATTTAAAACATTCAACATTATTGATCAAAGGAGGGAATGACTTCTTTTGAGAGTTCAAGATTGTCGGTTGATCTTTTGTTTCTTTCAACACTTCAGGTTTTGTATTGATATCCTTTGAATCTCTAGTAATTTCTTGTGAACTAGATTCTCCTTTAACAGTTTCATGAAAACCAAGACCAAATTTAACAAAAGGAGACCTTTGACTACTAAGAATATTGTCCAGAATCTTAGTACTATCTTGAAACCTCGAGAGTTTATCTTTTTCTTCTAATTTACCTTTTAAAATGTTTACCTCAACCTCCAATCTTCATACTTTCTTCGACCCTTCTTCCTTCTTCTACTTGATCATTCAATTTTAAAATCTCTTCCTTCAACCCATTTTCTTGTTCTTCAGATGTTTGTAGAAGTTCTTCATTATTCTTATTTGATTTTTCAAGATCTTCTTTCAGAGAGATGATTTCTACTTCAAGTCCTTCACTATGATTGGTTACTTTATCCTGCAGTCTTTGATATATTTATATCTGTCCATTCATTGTTTCTATCTATCCATTCATTCTAGAGATCATATCTTGGTAGATAGATTCCTTCCTTTTAAATGGATCTTCATCATTGATTTTGAGATTTTCTTCTAGACTTATACTGTTACTTTCACTATCTTCACCATTGCATGCGCAAGAAAGTGAATCACAAGAACAACAATCAATACCTGTTTCATCTTCTTCATTTTCTGCTGCACATGTTTTCTGTGGTATCTCCTTTCTTTGAGTAGCCTTCCTCTTTTGCTTCCTTGCCATGAGCACTTGAATATCTTGGTCAGAATATTCTTCATCCTCATTTGACATTTCATCATTATCTTCATTTGTATAATAACTCTTTCCCTTTTCAAATTGTTTCCCTTTATCATGATTTTCTTCATAAGGACATTTAGTAGCATAATGACCAACTCTTCCACAAGTAAAACACTTGAAGGGAAGCTTACCTCTGAATCTTCCAGTACCTGGTTGGAGTCTTCTCACAAAATTTGCTTCTTCTTCTTCTGATATATAACTTGATTCCTTGACTACTTCCTTTTCTTTTCTTTTTTCACATGCCTTAAAGGCAACTTCTTTGATTTGAGAGGGACCTTCTCTTCTCATTTCAAAGGAAGTTAGAATACCATGTGGCTGAACAGTAGTGAGAGTTTGCAGATGTTGCCTTTCTTCAATCGCTGATACTTTTGACTCAAATTTTGAAGTCAAAGATATTAAGACTTTTTCCACCAGAGTAGTATCGGTTATGATTTCACCAAAGTTTCTCATACGATTTACAATATCATCTAGATGTAAAAAGAAACTGGCAATACTCATCACTATGCATCCTTAAATTTTCATATTTAATTCTGAGAGTTTGGAGTTTTGCACTTGTTACCTTTGTATCTCCTTCATAGCTTAGAATGATTTTGTCCCATGTTTTTTTTGCTGAATTTAGCTGCATCACTTTAACATATTCTGGTTCATACAATATTCCTAATAAAACATTGACTGCTTTGGCATTTATTTCATATTTCTTCCTTTGTGCTGCATCAGTAGGAATAATTGCTGGATACTAATAACCTTCTTCCACGATTGCCCATACTTTTGCACCAAGACTTTGCAAATATGCTTTTGTTTGTATCTTCCAGAATAACAGATTACTTCCATTGAATAGAGGTGGCATTAGAGAAAGTACTCCCTCATGAATTCCCATTGCGACGGATGTCCTTCAAGCGATCAAGCTTCTACAGAAGAACCTGCTCTGATACCAATTGTTGGGAAAAATACTGAGAGGGGGGGGTGAATTAGTATTTAGGGCTGACTGAAATTTTTTTACTTTTTCTTTCTCTAAAACCCATACGCTACCTTACTGAAGCCAACTCATGTATACACGCGGATATACTTAATAAAACTTGTGTATTACTAGAGATCTCATTATGCAGATAATTCTTTACTTAGATCATTGCATCATTCATTTATTAGATGTTTAGTAAGCAGTAAACTTGTGCAATAAGAACAGAATAAATCATCACACATAACCAACACACATGAACACCAGGATCTAAGGTGGAAACCCAATTCGAGAGAAAACCACCATCGCCGTCGTATATGTCTTCAATATTTATTATAAAGAAAACTTTTTACAACCATATACTGGTGCAGACTCATACCAGCATGGAGGCACCCACCTGCAGAGGGCTGCAACCTTCTCTTGCTTACCAGCCTTTCCTCGAACGGAGCTACAACCCCCTGCACTCGTTTATGAGCCTCTCTTGGAAGGGAGCTACTACCCCCTGCTCTCATTTACCAGCCTCTCCTGGAAGGGAGCTACTACCCCCTGCTCTCGTTTACGAGCTACCACTGGAAGGGAGCTACAACCCCCTCACTGAAGGCTTCCACCCTTAGCACCACTGCGGAATACATTTCATCAATTTTCATACTGGATCCATCAGCTTCCATACAACATACCTTGTAGGCCACTTTTCATCAGATTTTCAAACTGGACCCACTCCACACATTTAAGCTCAACATACATCAAACTGAAACTTATAACCCCATAAATTCATTTATTGAATCATCAACCAATCAACCTGTTAGCGCTCGATTCTGCCACATGCTGAAAGAGGCGAGGCTCGAGGCAACATCAAACCAACCTTAGCCTCGTAGCTAGCCCTACGAGGACAGGAGAGGGCTCTCTCCGGGTCAAACTCAGCAAAAGGATCTTCAAGGGGCTGAGATGACCGATAAGGAATGCTAATCTTAGGCTAGTAAAGTGATATGGATGAGGTTTTTAATAAATGTTGGGGTTTCTGGGCTGTGTGAGGCAAAGAACAGCTTGAACAGAGAAATGTAATCAAAAACACAGATTATCTCCTGAGGCAAGGTAGGCAGGAAAATTTAACATCAAATTGAGATTAAATGGAATGGCAAGACTGCTGAGGAGCCGCCAAGGGCATAGAGGATGAATCCTTGTCGAACAGAAGAAAACATTAAATATGAACAAATTTAAAGGCAGAGCATACCAAATATGAATTATACCTTAACACTTCATTTGTTCAATTGGAAATGATCATGAAATGACATGAACACATAACAGGCTACATATGAAACAAAAGAGGACACAAATGTTAAATTTCAAGCCACAGGAATCTCAGAAGCCAGCGCTGGGTATTTTCATTAAAATTGCCTACATAGATCTATGGTAGCTCGTTCTCTCTCTTACACTAACTCTCCCCGATCCGATTGCTTTAATACATTAAATAAACTATTCTAGAAAAAACAAATCGACCCCAAAACAGGGGCGCTGTTTCACCTGCAGTTACAACAATAGAAAAGAGTTTTTCCTCTATTCTAAAATAAAACAGCGTTCCCCTAAAAATCCTCTGATAGCCGACACATGGAGCGCAGATCCCATTGAATAAAGTCTGGAAATAGGAATCGAATCCTATTTTTCTGTTGTGGTCGATATCTTCATTCTAATTTTGTCTTTCAGTTTCAAACTCCAAAATAGTTTCCATATGGCATGCCTCTTTATTTCATCATTTTCATTTGAGTTTCTCAATTAAAACCAAACTCACGCAGTTTTAAAATTTTCCTGCCTGGCCATTATTTCGCGCCATCTGGCTTCCTAAATGAAAACCTTTCTAACTAACTTGATTAACAAACTAATGATCATAAAGACATTCAGTATCATTCTCAGTAATTTCGGAGGGATGTGGATGCTTCCCCGAGCAGTATAAGTTCCACATCTTATAATATGCCTTATCCAAATTCCGCACCCATCGAGAAGTATCAAACAGAGGACATGTCAACCGTACTGCTCCTACTTCTTTTCTTCTTCGACACTTTCCAACGTCTCAGATCGTTCGGGCTTGTTTACCAACTGGAGGCAACCTTTGATACACAAATATTTCAACTTTTCCATTGCATTAACATCTAATGCGGGAAATAAAATTTTTTGAATTCTTCTATAATGAGCTGCTGCAATTCAGGAAATGCCCCACGTTTTCCAAACTCCTCTGGAAAGATAACACACTTATCATTTTTTTGACGAGTGTAGTACTCTGAGCTTCGGGATGTTTTCTAGGCCTCCATACGCCTCCGTAATCCAAGCTTTGACAACTGTGTGACTTGAGCTCCTCAGATTCTCGGGTTGGGAGATCCATTCAATTGGCAACCCGTCGCATTATGGCAGAAACTGCTTTCCGAACATCCGCAACAAAACAAACGCCGCAATCTCTCGCGTGGGTCGCTCACGTTGTATTTTTACAATGCGAAGAACGCCTGTGTGGGTCGCTCAACGCCTGTGTGGGTCGCCAGCGCCCGGTGTGGGCCGCCGGCCCCACAACTTCCGTCCAAAACTATTAACCGATCTCGCAGTTGATTTTTCCAGCTTAAAGGAATTAATAGCAAACGGAATGGAGGGCACACCATAGACATGGGAGGTGAACTTCATGAATTGTTTCATCGAAAGCTTCGTTTGGCCTTTGTCGCATTACTACGTTGCCAGCTCGTAGATTGAGTACAAACTTTTTATCAGTTGCATCCCATATGTATCGACATGTGGTCACTCCAAATCCTTGAACGTTCTACAGTTTGGGAGCTGCAATGCTGGCCAGAAGATCCCTCACACCCATCTCGGCATGGAGCCTTCCTCTGACCAAACACGTTTAAAGAAAAACAACCAGATTTCCGAGGCAAGTGATTGCCATATTAGGAAAAGTAATGGAACTAGTTAACTCTTCACTTGACTCAAATTGAGCCACAGCAAAGTTACAGAACAATGACAACCAGGTAACCATATGTATAATGAACAACTGCAGCTAGTATCGCCTTCCCAACCATTCCTGCAACAAAAAACCATTTTAATATACAAGATGGAAGGGCAAGTTTATATTTGCCAAACCACTGCACCAAAACAAATGACCACTTTATATATACTGTGCCTGATCATAATCACTTCTATACCCTCCAGGTAGAAGGGTTTCGCTGCTGCTAGTATATTGTGATTTTATATCCAAGCAATCAGCGAATAAGCATTCATCATAATCTTCAATGTGATCACTTTGTTGCCATTCTTGCTTTGTAATATTTAACCCTTTGAAATCTGACCCCTCATCCAAATCTCCCAAGTAAAATTTGCTATAAAATCTGAACGAGAAATATTTGGAAATTAAGCCTGCAGAATTTGTGGCTTATTCTCTAGCTTTGCTTTGGGTATGGTGTTTATGATCAACTGACTGATGGATTTCTGTTTGTCTCACAGGGTATAGAGCTGGCTGCTGAAACAAGGCTGCCATTTGAAGAGCTAGAGAATTTGCAGCATTTTGACAAATTACATATTCATCATAAAAACATATTTGATGACTTCTTCTTCAAAACAGGGTTTTGAAGAAGAATCAATTTCTTATTGACGACATTCCTGATATAAACAGCTACTGGTCCTTCTCCTAGCCTGCAAGTGTTATTGAAACATTCTGAAAACAAGCTGTGCAAACATCTAAGTAGCAGTGGGTGAAAGCTTTTTGGCATTGGCCCGTATATTGAACTGAGACTTTGACAGCTACCTATCTGAATTGGACTCTGACAAAGGACTTGAGAAGACGGAGTCTAACATTGGCTCCAATGGGGATGGCAGCTGCCGCTTCTTGGAGGTGCCAAGAACCGCAGAGCTTTGGGAGAGCAGACGGTGCCTCCATCCATTGGGCTATGGAATCATGATCAACTTATTAACTGAAAACTGACTGAAATGATTTGAAAAACTGACTTGGCAAACCTCAAACTAGAACCGCAATAAACTGGAACAAGATGCTGCCCTTTTGGCTGCTTATTTATTTACAAAATCTACCCTACTCTGCTGTAAAAACAATAGATCAGGTAATACTGAAATGCCAGATTAACCATTCAAGTAAACCTGAGAATGATGCCGCTTGAGAGTGCTTCCACCAGATCACTGATGTAATTGCTGGCAGCCCTTCATGCACGTAATGAATCTGGCCACGGAAAATACAGCCTGATCTATCAATCAAACTGAAAAATGTGTCCATGTATGCCGCAATAGGATCACGGAAGCTGGACTCTGTTGGCTGCCCCAACTCTGCAATACATACCTCTAGCTGCACACTGTCAATGTAAACAACTGTAGGCCATTCTATGATATCTTGTTTCGATTGAGGAAGGATTTCCAAGAACTTTTTAGGGTCTTGGAAATCATATGACTGAATCTGCTCATCTAAACATTGAATCTCCTTCTCAAACTTTTCAACAATTAACTCACAGAACCTAGTTTTAGTTTCGAGAGGAAACTTTGGAGATTTCAAACATCGAAGCAAGACTCTGACAAATTCTTCATTAATTTCATAATCCGCTAACAAATTTCTAACATCTTCTACAGCTTCAGAAAGTGCAGGGTTTGCCACATACCCTACCATTGCATGAGTGGATCAGCGAGCATTGGAATCTCTGGATCGAGCTGGAGTCGCCAGGTGAAAGTTTCAGCCTTCATATGTGTCTGACTGCTGTCCACCATCAGCATCAGATCTGCAACTTTGTTATCCTTTACCGGGGAAAGATCTTCCCCAGTATGGTCGCCACTATGTTAGCACTCGAATCTGCCACAGGCTGAAAGAGGCGAGGCTCGAGGCAACATCAAACCAACCTTAGCCTCGTAGCTAGCCCTACGAGGACAGGAGAGGGCTCTCTCCGGGTCTATCTCAGCAAAAGGTTTTCAGAAGGGCTGAGATGACCAAAAGCATAACTGATCTTAGGCTAGTAAAGAGATATGAATGAGGTTTTTAATAAAATGATGGGGTTTTTCTGGGCTGCATGGGGTAAAGAACAGCTTGAACAGAGAAATGTAATAAAAAACACAGATTGTCTCATGAGGCAAGGTAAGCAAGAAAATTGAACATCAAATTGAGATTAAATGGAATGGCAAGACTGCTGAGGAGCCGACAAGGGCATAGAGGATGAATCCTTGTCGAACAGAAGAAAACATTAAATATGAACAAATTTAAAGGCAGAGCATACCAAATATGAATTCTACCTTAACACTTCATTTGTTCAATTGGAAATGATCATGAAATGACATGAACACATAACAGGCTACATATGAAACAAAAGAGGACACAAATGTTAAATTTCAAGCCACAGGAATCTCAGAAGCCAGCGCTGGGTATTTTCATTAAAATCTCTGTCTAAGATAGTACAATGGTAGCTCTGTTCTCTCTCCTACACTAACTCTCCCTGATCTGATTGTTTTAATACATTGAATAAACTATTCTAGAAAAAACAAATCGACCCCAAAACAGGGGCACTGTTTCACCTGAAATTACAACAATAGAAAAGACCGTTTCAAATAAAACAGAGTTCTTCTAAAAATCCTCTGATAGCCGACACATGGAGCGCAGATCCCGTTGAATAAAGTCTGGAAATAGGAATCGAATCCTATTTTTCTGTTGTGGTCGATATCTTCATTCTAATTTTGTCTTTCAGTTTCAAACTCCAAAATAGTTTCCATATGGCATGCCTCTTTATTTCATCATTTTCATTTGAGTTTCTCAATTAAAACCAAACTCACGCGGTTTTAAAATTTTCCTGCCTGGCCATTATTTCGCGCCATCTGGCTTCCTAAATGAAAACCTTTCTAACTAACTTGATTAACAAACTAATGATCATAAAGACATTCAGTATCATTCTCAGTAATTTCGAAGGGCTGTGGATGCTTCCCCGAGCAGTATAAGTTCCACATCTTATAATATGCCTTATCCAAATTTCGCACCCATCGAGCAGTATCAAACAGAGGACATGTCAACCGTACTGCTCCTACTTCTTTTCTTCTTCGACACTTTCCAACGTCTCAGATCGTTCGGGCTTGTTTACCAACTGGAGGCAACCTTTGATACACAAATATTTCAACTTTGCCATTGCATTAACATCTAATGCGGGAAATAAAAATTTTTGAATTCTTCTATAATGAGCTGCTGCAATTCAGGAAATGCCCCACGTTTTCCAAACTCCTCTGGAAAGCTAACACACTTATCATTTTTTTGACGAGTGTAGTACTCTGAGCTTCGGGATGTTTTCTAGGCCTCCATACGCCTCCGTAATCCAAGCTTTGACAACTGTGTGACTTGAGCTCCTTGGGATTCTGAAGTTGGGAGATCCATTCAATTGGCAACCTGTCAGCATTATAGAAACTGTTTCCGAACATCTGCAACAAAACAAACGCTGCAATATCTGCGTGGGTCGCTCACGTTGTATTTTTACAATGCGAAGAACGCCCAGGTGGGTCGCTCAACGCCCAGGTGGGTTGCTCGGCGCCCAGGTGGGTCGCTCGGGCCCCACAACTCTGTCCAAAACTATTAATCCGATCTCTGCAGTGATTTTTCCAGAGCTTAAAGGAATTAATTGCAGTTGAATGGAGGGCACACCATAGACATGGGAGGTGAACTTCATGAATTGTTTCATCGAAAGCTTCGGCTTGGCCTTTGTCAGCATTACTACGTTAGCAGCTCGTAGATTGAGTACAAACTTTTTATCAGTTGCATCCCATATGTATCGACATGTGGTCACTCCAAATCCTTGAACGTTCTACAGTTTGGGAGCTGCAATGCTGGCCAGAAGATCCCTCACACCCATCTCGGCATGGAGCCTTCCTCTGACCAAACACGTTTAAAGAAAAACAGCCAGATTTCCGAGGCAAGTGATTGCCATATTAGGAAAAGTAATGGAACTAGTTAACTCTTCACTTGACTCAAATTGAGCCACAGCAAAGTTACAGAACAATGACAACCAAACGTAACCATATGTATAATGAACAACCGCAACTAGTATCGCCTTCCCAACCATTCCCCGCAACAAAAAACCATTTTATTTTGGCCAGTGGAAGGGCAGTTTATATTTATTTAACCACCGCACCAAAACAAATGACCACTTTATATATACCGTGCCCGATCATAATCACTTCTATACCCTCCGTGTAGAAGGGTTTCGCCGTCGCTAGTATATTGTGATTTTATATCCAAGCAATCAGCGAATAAGCATTCATCATAATCTTCAATGTGATCACTTTGTTGCCATTCTTGCTTTGTAATATTTAACCCTTTGAAATCTGACCCCTCATCCAAATCTCCCAAGTAAAATTTGCTATAAAATCTGAACGAGAAATATTTGGAAATTAAGCCTGCAGAATTTGTGGCTTATTCTCTAGCTTTTCTTTGGGTATGGTGTCTCTGATCAACTGAATGATTGGATTTCTGTTTGTCTCACAGGGTATAGAGCTGGCTGCTGAAACAAGGCTGCCTTTTGAAGAGCTAGAGAATTTGCAGCATTTTGACAAATTACATATTCATCATAAAAACATATTTGATGACTTCTTCTTCAAAACAGGGTTTTGAAGAAGAATCAATTTCTCATTGTTGACATTCCTGATATAAACAGCTACTGAACCTTCTCCTAGCCTGCAAGTGTTATTGAAACATTCTGAAAACAAGCTTTGCAAACATCTAAGTAGCAGTGGGTGAAAACTGTTTGGCATTGGCCTGTATATTGAACTGAGACTTTGACAGCTACCTATCTGAATTGGACTCTGACAGAGGGCTTGAGAAGACGGAGTCTAACACAACCAACAACTTGATCTTCAATTAACATAATCATCAGCATATTCAAAATTCAAGCAACCCAGATCTGTATGAATACATTATTGACAGATAACAGTAAACCAAAATAACAGATCAGACATTTCATTCCACATACTTCAACAAAATTGTAGATTCCATACACGCTTTTACTTTATTGAACCTGTGTATATATGCGCTTTCACATTGACAAACCTGCGTATACTTCTGCACATATTTTAGAACTGATCTCACATTTCATATGTGCTTTTGAAGAAGCCAACCCGCATATATACACGCTTTCACTGCCACGAACCTACGTATAGATCTTCAAACTTTGTAGGGTTGCACAACTCTTTAGAACAAATAAATAGCTCAGATCTTACCCGTCACTTCAGAAAATATTCGCCTTATCTCACATCTAAACATTCCATAAACAGATCTAGAAAATACATAATCATTTTAGATCTAGAGATCCCTCTTCATCATTTTCTTCATAGGTGCATTATTAATTCAGATCAATCAATAAATTGTTACCCTTCCATGCAGATATACTTCAAAGCGTAGTATTCATTAAAACCCAGACTTATGCACACCTTGCACTAGTATTCTCTTTTCATTATATAGTTTTAGACTTTATCAATACCATGAGTCAAAACCACTCAACCTCCGATGGTATTCCCGGATGAGATCAAATATATAATCCAGTGCTCAATACTGTGGGCCAATACCATGGTAATGTCCCCTGGTTTTATAAATTTAGGGCACAAATAGTCATACGCTACTTGGTACGTACTTTTCTGCGTACATACGCTACTTCACCTTTACAAACCTGCGTATTCTTTGTGACATACCATTTTAATCATTGCTCTGGCCCTTACAAGAATTCCTTTCTCCATTACATCTGCACTACTCTGTAGATACATTAGATTTACATCATTAACAAATAGGACAAGTCCGTTTCCATCAAGGACAACTTCATCAAGTAGGTTGCCATCAACTTTATCAAGTAGGTTACCATTTAGGACAACACTCCGCATCATATTGCCAACACTATGAGCATCAAAAAGGACTCCTTCATCAATAGTAAGGACATCATCATTTCTAGGGCTTATTCACCAAGATAAAGGATACATGAGTTTATGGTGTATTCTTCATTAATATCAATAATCATCTAGGACAAGGCATCTTCTTAGTGCCTTGATATCATAATGGAATCATTAATAACTTGACATATTCATTAATGACATCCTTATCAAACAAGAGGGACTTGTCATTTTTAGTAAGGACATCATCATAATATACATGAGATTATGACATCACATGAATATTTGGCATCCTAATAATGCCATGTTGACATCAATGACAACCTTGACTAAAAACATCCCCCTTTTCCATTCATGGCAATATTATTGCCCTTTCTCCCCCTTTGACATCAATGGCAAGCAGGGTGCCCAGCTTCCAAGTACTCCCCCTATCAAGCTACTTCTCTTCATTATATTTTCTTCATCAGTAATAGTATTAATTCTTCATAAGTATGTTGCTCCCCCTTTCATGGTTCTCTTCCTTTTGGCAATGTGGTCCTTGATAGATTGCATTTCTTCATGTGATGAAACAACTTCCCCTACATGCATAATCTCATGTAGCTCTTCTTTTTTCTCAAGAAAGAAAAAATTGTTGCCTAGTGATTAAGTAGAAGATATATTCAAAAATGGTCCATCAGATGATAAGGGATTATGTTCTTCAAAGCCGCCAAGAGATGATCTAAAAGATGATTTTCCATGTAGGGATTATCAAGGATTTCATAGTGTTCTTCACAAATATCTTTTGCAGGAAAGCTCAAGACTCAAAAAATCCCCCTCAATGTATGCATGGTCTCATTTTGGAAAAGCTTCATTATCAATCACTTGGAATATTGAGGATGACTTCATCAAGTCAACAACATGTGTTTTAGGCCAGAGTGTCAGACTTTCAGATTCAACTTGCTTCCTTCTCCATACTTGTGTTACTTTCTTCTCTGGGTTGGTTGTCATGGTTTTAGCTTGTTTAGGAACCCAAGACAGGTTACAACCATGTGCCATATGTCCAATGTTATGGGATTTGAAGCACTCTATCTTATTTATGAATGAAATATCATGACTTCCTCTTGCAAATTTTCCTCTAGGAAACTGATGGAGACCATTATATTTGTCCTTGTGGTATGCCCTACAATCCTTTTCCATGTGCCCAAAATTTGTACAAGAATAGCAATAACCAAAAAATATACTTTTTTACCTAGAGGATGGAGATTGCCTCGATGTACTTCTAAAATATTTTTTTCTGTGGATCCTATTGTAGTTGCTACAACACCCTCCAAAATGTTTCTCTCTTTCAATTTTTGAGCCGCTAATACTTGTGAAAAGAGAAATCTGACCTAAATCCACCTTTTCTAAACCTCAGGTCGTTGAATCGAAAATATGGTTAAATTCCCTAAGTTGCGATCCCATGACCTTACGACCTTGTTAGGTCACTAAGTTGTTGTGTCGCACATGAGTTAGAAACCAAACATTAGAGATCTCGCGACCCTGAGACTCCGCGACCCCTCAGGTCACAAGGTTGCAGGGTCACGAGGTCGCACATATCATAAAAAAAACTCATTTGCGACATTGTGACCCTCATTAATTTCCCACACGTGCGACCCCTCTATATATAGAAGGGCCACATAGGTCTCATTTGACCTGCGCGATAGAGAGAAAAAATGCCTCTCACAAGTTGCCTGGAGCACGATTTTCCCAGATAAGTGCTTAATCCTCCTGCTTTTTCTTTTCTAGGATAAATGTTACTATTGTTTGCTAAACCTAGCCTATTTTAACCCTGTAGGACCTTGACCAAACCCTATAGCAATCCTTTTTCAAGTCTCCCCTCCCTCGGTTTTTCTTCAAAACTTGTGCTAAGCTTGCCTGCACCTCCCCCCTTTCCAGAGACCATGCCTAAGTCACCTGTAAAGGCTCCTACAACCTTTCATGACGATTTTATGGACCCCTTATGTTTTCTCTAAGCCTTGTTCCACCACGCATCCACAAAGCCGTAGAGCAACCCCGCAACCTCGCAACCCCACGAAATTGTGACCCCGTCACTAAGTCACAGAAACAATAGGTCACATTTCATGGAAATATAGAGTAACACGAACTAGCGACTCAACAACCTTGTGACCCAGTCACAAGTCGCTAAGCCGGTAGGTCGTACGTCCACTAAATTTCCAACCAGTGCCACCCATCGACCCAACGATCTCCCGAGAGTGCCAGTTGGGTTGCAAGGTCACCAGGTCGTGACCTAATCACAGGTCGTTAGGTCGTAAAGTTGCCCTTCTATCAAAGTTTTAAGCCAATGTGACCTAGCAACCCCGTAGCCCAGTCCCAAGGTCGCCAGGTCATAGGTTAACCCACCTCCTTGGAAATGACTGAGAATATGTAGAAACAACGCACTTATTTAAAAATTAATGGCATTTATCTTATCGTGGGATTGTTTTATGAACATGCCATTGGATATTCAAGCCGAGCTGGAGTGTGTGTCCATTTCATCAACATCAAGTGACATGGGGCCACCACTAGTCTGCAAGAGGAACAAGAGCCCCGAGATAGAAATCTCAGAGGAGGAAAGACTTGTTTTTCTTCCCCCCATCTATGGAGACACAACTTGCATCTTCGGTAAGGGGGATAGTATGAGCTGGTACCAGATCTATAAAGAATATAATCAAGGTGAATTTTTGGAGGACCTCCCTGACAGGTAGATATATATTCAAGTTAAAAAATCGAAATTGCACTACGCAGGGGCCCACCCCCTAGTGTTCCCATGTGTCTAGCTAATTGAATGGATCCTATGCAAATTTGGCCCCAAGATCTGGGTCATTCGGGACCATGCCGGGAAGAAATTTTCCAACCTAAAGCGATAAGATGTAGAGTACTACTATGCACTTCCCACCCGAGAGAAGAACGTCAGTGATGAATGGGTCACGAGTCATGTAGTTCCCATATACAAAACATTGAAAGGATGGTGGGAAGACCTTGAAAAATTCTAGGTCAAGAAGGATCAAGAGTATCCGACAACGTGTCTTAGGAATGTTTACAAACTCATAGTTGCAATGCTATGCAGGATGTATGGTTGCCCAGATGCCACCTTCTTTAATGGTACTTGGGTCTCTCTAATTTACACCATCATCGTGTATGGTACCCATTTCAATTGGGCCAACATAATAATAGAAGCTCTCAAGTCAAACATATCCACAGTTCTAGCACCTGATGAAGGGTATGCCTCAAACTTTTACATGGCATCTTATCTCCTAGATGCAGTGTGTGCCAGGTGCCATTTTGAGGGGTGGTCACATAACTGGAACTCAGAGAATGGCAGTCCAATTTACAAATATCTAATGGTGTTTTGGGATTTTATATATAAGAAAGACATGGAGTCAATAGCAAGTAGCTTCATCCCCGCCCTCTATGTGAAGTTTTTTGGACAAGACCCCTTCTGTTTGTCCAAGCAAGCCATGGATACAATAAATCAGGTGGCCCACTGGTTTGCAGACATTGATAGCACCTTCCTCCGAGTTTTTGGGTCACTCAAGGTCCCCCATGCATTGCCTTGCTTCATTACATACAAGCTTCTTCTCCAAGAAACTTTTTATCAGATGTCAGGCAGTTTCTCCAAAGTCCTCACTAAAGGTAAAAAGAAACAATGGCTAACCTTGCCACTCACCATCGACACCTACATGATAAAGGACTTCAGAGAAGTAGAAGCAGAAGATGAACAAATAAATGGATTCCATCTATATGCCTTGGCACACCGTACATATGATCCCAAGATAATCATTCCTGGAAACTGCAAGTGAGCCTTATTCAAATGGAGCTATCATCATACTGATTGCCCAGCAGAAGAAAAAAAAAGAATTGGTACAACAAGGATAGAGAGACAGCTCAATTAAAATCAAGCGATCAGGAGGAACAGTACAACCAGACTCTGGAGGAAAGAGCTAATGCAATGGGAGGAACCTCATCCTCTATATCTAAGAAACCAAAGAATCGTATAGGCCTCAATCCTTCTTCCCAAAAAATAGAGGAGGAGGCCAAAGCTAAACAGGAGGTTGAGGAAAGGGCAAAGGAAGAAGAGGACGAATGAAAGAAGCAGATGAAGGAAGAGCAAAAGAAGAAGTGGGAAAAGGAAAACAACAAGAAAAGGGAAGAAGAACAGAGAAAGAATGAGGAGGAAGGAAAATAATAATTATATTGCCGGCTGAAAGACGAGTAGGACAAGATAGAAGTAGAGTGCCAGTTTATAGAAGAGTAGAAAAAAGTAGAAGCAGAGCACTGGCTGAAAGAAGAGCAGGAAAAGGCATAAGCAGAGTGCCTATTGAAAGAAGAGCAGGAAAAAGCAGAAGCAGAATATTGGTTAAAGGAAGAGCAAGACAGAGCAGGGACCAGAGGGATTAACACACTGTGCTCAGAAATAGAGGGAAAAACAGAGTTGCCACCTATTGAGGTACCCCATACAACCCCTGCCTGTTTCACCCTCTCAGAACTGGAGACCTCCAAGGATCTATATGAGCGAGTGCTTGATCTCACTAGACTCACCTATTTCCAATTCACGCATAGGATCAGGTAGGAGAAAATAAGTCGTTTGGCACGGGACCTTGTAGCGCCCCTCACAGTCACTCAAGGAAATGACATAGTCTTGGACACTAGGACTAACCCGGTCATGATTTCCTCAACCGGTATTGATTTTTCAGCAGCTACCAAAGAGAATGTTAGCAGGATGAGCAGAGAGATCATGTCCTTACAGAACAGACTGCAAGCATCTGAACTCAAGACGACCCAAGAAGAGTAAGAAAATAAGGCACTACAAGAGGAGGTCATACAATTTCAAACCAGGGACACGCCTGCTAAGGAAATATCAATCACTATATATAGAGAGCTAGTCACTTTGGAGGCCTTCATGATGCAGGTCTATGAATAAATGTTTACCATAAAACAAACTATAGCACCTCCCCTAAAGGCACAGGCTGAAACTAAAAAGAGGAACACACAACTAAAAGAAGCCTCTACAGCATTGGACAAGATATTAGAGTGGTCTAACAGGTATCCACAAGCCTTGACCACATTGCCTAGAAGAGATTGGATTTCTCTCCAGAATGACAAAATTTAGTTTCGGATGAAGATACAATTCAAGGAAAATCTCATCAAGGATATAGAGAAGGTAATGTCGGAATATTAATATTTTATTAGTGGCATTGACACAATGGCCGAGGTACACTACATCCCTTCTTTGGGTGCACTTGGAGAAGATAAAACATGGGAAAAGTATTTAATGATATTCAAACATTTTTACAGCCCATAAGGCAAGCAAGTTCCTCGCAAGACCTGCTGGCATCAAGAGAGAACATGGTTGAATTCATTGTGACACCAGTCCGGATATATACTAAATTGGCCTCCTTATCCAATAAAATCACAGTCAAGAGGGAAAATATGATTCCAAACACCCTTGAATGTCTTCATAGACTAAGAGAAGATATGCTTCAGGTCTCCCCAGTAGCTACAAATTGTTAGGCTTAACAGACCTACCTCAGAGAGAAGCAACAGATAGATGTCTCGAGCCTCACTATCACCCAAATACTTCCATGATGGATTCACAGATAGCAGTACTAAGTAAAGTAGGTTACAAGTCACATCAACTGAAGGGTCATAGGTCATAGCCACAACCAAAGTCACAAGTCGCATTTCCCTCAAGTGCCAAAGTAAACCAACGGTTGGGAAGGGGAAGATTTAGGGATACCCAAGGGTCAATTTTGTTTTATAAATACTCCCTTTCGGGAATTGTAAAGGACCTTTTTTTCTAGCACTCCAAAGGAGAAACAATTGTATAGCATTGAATGCACCCTTTATGAATGAATACAAGCACTTGTTGTGATTCAACTCTCGGATCTGATGGGAGTTAATGTCTTAATATTGTGAATATTTTGTCTTATGCATCTATTATCTTTCTAATTGAATCACCTGTGTTTCCTGCTTATATCTTTTCTACATTCAACTTAGTAAATGTTGTTAATGATGTTATGTTTTTCATATAGAAAATGTTAAGAAACTCTATTATTAGCATTTATCTCATTGCTGGAAAATGCTTAAGGAAGTGAAGGGCGCTCTAACCATAAAGAACTATTTCTTCTGTGGTTTTAACGGCTTTCCCTTACAAACATGACCTTGATAATATGTTGCTAACAAATTTTCCCTGGCCGCATGTTTGTTTAATTCATCTTGTTATTCACAATATTTTATGTTAATTCAACTCATCAACCATTTTCATTGTACCATCTAGATAGCTGTGTATTCACAGGCTTGTAGGGCTCATCCTTGTGCGAGAAAAGGAGTATTTAGTGGTAGCTAGACCCACACCCCAAACGAGATCCCTATCACAAATGGTTTAGAGTCTAGTTGGGACTTTACACTGAGGATATCCCTTACTGTTGGCCGGACATATTTCTGCGTCAACAGATTTGGCGCTAGAAGGAGGGGCTTAATGGCAGGCTCCCAGCACACAAGTAATATCACATTACAAACTCCCCAAGGGGATATCATGTATGAAAATATCGGTCCTCCACCCTTACAAAATTACTAGGCGAAGGAAGCCCCTTCCTATGATGCTACTTGAGATCATCTAAAGGCCCTATTCCATTTTGCCCACAACCTTGTCAGGGGTTTACAGTGAGCCCCGGTCACTAGTTCTTTGGCTATTCCTAGAACTCCCGCAGCTAACCACACTCGCCAAGGAACCTTTTTCAACTTCCTACCTTAGATTGTGGGTCTTATGATTGAATATTATGTAGATGCAGTTGAGCCGAATTATGAAGACCCCCAGAGATCCATAGAGAGAAAAAAGAGGGCGGCCCAGAAGTCACCACACCACAACCCAATGGCAACCCTCAACCACACCAAACCTTGAATGACAACACTCAACCAAACGACCCACCTGGAGAAGGAGCCGGGAGAGACTGGGGAAAGAGAGCCTACGAGAACAGGGTTCATGGAAAAGGCAAAAATCCAGGCCACCACCATCACCACCGAAACCAGAATATATTTCTCTTCCTTTATAACTAGAGAAATATCAAAGATATAGGGAATCGAGGGAGGAATCGGGACATGCAGTGCCATCATGAAGGTGAAGCATCCAGGTCAGGCATAGGGAGCGAGTCTGAAAGAGAAATAGGGCATGTTTACATATAACGCCACCAACAGGCTAGGCACATGTAGCCTTTAGCTTCGGTGGTGCAATATCCTTTAGCCCTCCATGGCCCTCTTCATGATATGCCTCGACATCGAGAGAAGCACCTCCCCAAGTTCGACCCTAAAAAGGGTACGCTGGCTGAAGATCGCATAAGAAACATCTACCTAGCCTTATAAATGATGAGATTATAGTCTGACAATGTAGCATGTTTTATTTTCTCTCATACTTTGGAGAATAAAGCTTCCACCTAGTACTGATCCCTCCCAGTTGCTTCCATCTCATTCTTGGAGTAGTTTCGCCACATTTTTCTTCAAAACTTTTCAGAAGACAAAACCCCTTCCATGCTCCTCACTGAACTTAGTACTCTGAAATTTCATAAAAAAAGAGAAAATCAAATACTTCAATCAATGTTTCACTACAATCTTGAATAAATTCCCGCCAAATATTGCATTAGATGATTCCATCACTGTCGACTACTACACCCGGGCTCTCCCTCAGGATATTTTTGTTTCCGTCAAGCGTGAAGCTAGAGCTACCTTGGCAGAAAATTATACCACCCCTTTAGCTGTTGAAAGAGATACGCTATCCATAAGGGCCATCAACCATGAAGGACGAGATGATAAAAATCCAACCACGAAGAGAGCCCAATCCTCAAACCATAATTCCAGAGACAAAGATAAGGACCCCTTTGATTTCAAAAGTATCACAAAATCCCTCAAGTTACTCAGCAACGAAGTCTCTGATCTGAAGAGGAAGAACAATTATTCTTCCCCAAATGCTAAAATGCCGAAACCTTTCTTCAGAAAGAATAATCCCACTGTGAACCGACCCCCATCAAACTCATGTGTCCGTCACAACGTTGAAGAAATCGACAAGGACAAATTTTTTTCTTTCCATCAAGCCTCCCACTCAGAGAAAAATTTCCCCCAGTGGATTAATAGCATGACCGTCATGGTGAATCAACCTCTGGAAGACCAAACATCCAGAGATCTGGAAGAGCAGGCTATTTCAGACAATGAAGAGGCCTCCCACCTAGATGAGGATATGGGTTCTGCTTTCCTCTCTTTTGAGGTCATCCACCAAGAGTCTCTCCCTTCCACAACTGGGATTAACTTAGCCAACGACCCTAAATTTAATCCCCCTCAAAACTGTGGTTGGAGCAGCAAAGGGCCGGTCCCTGAACAATCCTTCAAAGAAAATAGGAAAGCTTTCTTAGGAAAATATTGCCACCAAATGCAGAAAACCAAAGCAATACTCCTGAAAAATTTAGTCTAAATAACCCCAGAGAAGGCCCCAAGGCTAAAGCTTCATTGTTTTCCCCTAAAACCACCACCAAACTTGCGTCACACACAAATTCTGTTTATAACATTATCGAAGATATGAAGAATACCTGGGCTAATATTTTTCTCTACGAGCTTGCACACATTGCTAACATGCGAGACCTTATCCTCAAGGCCTTTTCCAAGCTGTCGACAACCAAGCCCGTGAGCATCACATCTGCCCAAAATTCTGCTAATCCCCACTCCATCGTAAATGCCATAAACGCCAACTCTATAGGATCCACACCGCCTTTCCTCCTCTTCTTTGAGATCTTTAAATTCAATTTCCATAATTTCCTCGTCGATTCTAGGGCATCCATGAATGTTATGCCCTTATCCATATGCAAGAAGTTAAACATCCGCCCTAAGAAAACTGATGTCGGGATAATCCAATTTGACAGATTTCAAGTCTCGGTAGTAGGCAAATTAAACAACATCATTATCCGCCTATCCTTCAATTCTAGAGTGCATCAGTGCATCGACATAGTAATCATGGATATCCCTAAGGCCTATGGCCTTCTGTTGAGCAGAGATTGGTCTAGCAAGCTGCAGGGATACTTTTCCACTAATTGGTCCCACCTTTGGCTATCGTACAGGGGTAAGAATAACCAAATTCAATTAGAAAGGGAGCCATACATGAAATATACTGGGACTGATCTGAATGCAACTAATGAACCAGTCAATTTCGCATAATAATAGCTCAATATGTGTTTCTTATAATCTATCTTTGGGTGCTATCAAACTTCCCAATCTCTGATCACTCAAGACGTCCAGTATGAGCTACTTCAGGTCACCCAAAACTACTCCACCTCCACAAAGGACCCATTGGAAACCGTTGCCCCGAGTACGCCCCCAATGTGCTTAGACATCCTGGTCAAATCAGAGGATGAAAAATGGACCTCGTACTACGACAATTCCAAAACCCAAGACGGGGTTGGTGTAGGCTGTATCTTGTTGGACCCTTAGAAGAAAAAGTCTCTAATTTCCTGTGCACGAATAATACAGCCAAATATAAGGCATTTTTACTCGGACTCAAGAAGGCCATAGACCTAAAAGTTCATTGTTTAAAGGTAATTGGCGATTCTAATATCATCACTCATCAAGTACGTAACACCATCCATTGTTTGTCTCCACATATGAAAGGTTACCGGCAAGAGGTATGGCATTTAATTTCTGCTTTTGATGCTTTTGGTATTAAATCCACACTTAGAATGCATAATATAGTAGTCGATACACCCGCCAACATTTCCACTAGGTTCACCCCACTTAGAGATGTATTTTCTATTGAAGTTATTTACACGCCATCCGTACTGGATAATGTTACTAATTTGCGCATTTTCAATGATGACCAACAGGTACTAGATTTCAAGCTCAATACAGAAATATTAAAAGATGCAGTTATAGAAGAAGAGGATGATAATCGAGCTTTGTAGAAGGAACTACGAGATCAGAAATAAAATCCCATACCCAAAGGGATTGTGTCACCTGAAATGTTTTTCAACCTACAGAACCATTTCCAAGGGCCCCCAAACACGAAGGTGGAAAGTTCCATGTTAGCACATGAACAAATTAACCTTGGGACATACAAGGATCCCAAGATTGTCAATCTGGGTAATGAGTGCACCCCTCAGGAGAAGAAAGCATTCATCGGATTGTTTAATAAATTCCAAGATGTGTTTTCTTGGACATATGATGAGCTTCAAACTTATGAAACATGGATCATCCAACACGTCATACCTATGAATGAAGGAGTGAAGCCTTTCCAACAAAAACTAACAAAATTACACCCTGCCTTAGAACCGATGATCCAGAAGGAGCTAAATAAGCTCTTGGATGCACGGATAATTTTCAAAGTTAGACATTCGACCTTGGTTTCAAAGTTGGTCCCTGTTTGCAAGAAATCCGATGAAATCCATTTGTGCCTGGACTTCCAGAACTTAAATAGAGCCTCTAACAAGGAAAACTATCTGGTCCCTCCTATAGAGAAAATCCTTCAAGCTGTATCAGGGTCGGAAATGTTCTCTCTATTGGATGGGTTTTCAAGATATAATCAAGTACTAGTGGCTGAGCCCAATCAGCTCAAAAAAATGTTCAAAACTAAATGGGGAACATTCACATTCAGACGCATGCCCTTTGGCCTGATTAATTCCAGTGCCACCTTCCAAAGATCTATGGACATTTCCTCAGAGGAATCATTGGGAAAAGTATGGTAGTATACCTTGATGACGTCACCATGTTTTCAAAGCACAGATTTGACCACCTACACCACCTCAAGCAGATTTTTGAAAGGTGTCGGAAATATGAGATCTCACTGAACCCAAAGAAGAGCATTTTTGCCGCTGCCAAAGGAAAATTTTTGGGGCACATAATAACTCAAGAAGGCATAGTGGTGGATCCAAAACGTGCAAAAATCATCGCTTAAATACCGCCCCCAAGCGGTAAAAATCTATGCAGTCTTTCCTCGGAAAAATCAACTTAGTCCGAAAATTTATATCAAATTTCACCCAAATCGTAAAACCATTACAAGGGATGATTAAGAAAAACTCTAACTTTAAATGGAATCCTCCTGAGAAATAAGCATTCAATAACATCAAACAAGCCATCATGGAAGCACTCGCTCTTCATAGTCTGCATTTCAAAAAAGTCTTTATCTTGTATACCTTTGCCTCAGATTCATCTTTGGCCATCGTCTTGACTCAAAAATATGACAACAATGATGAGCGGCCTGTATCATTTATGAGCACTGGGTTACAAGGTGCCAAGATGAATTATCCTGATATTGACAAACAAGCTTACGCGGTATACAAGGTAGTTAAACACTTCATGCCATATATTTTGACGAATCATGTCAGAGTCTTCCTGCCTCACCCAGCTGTTCGCTCACTATTCGTACAACAGGAGCTGGGTGAGAGACGAGGCAACTGGATGACATGCCTCCAAGAATATGACATGGAATTTAAGCCATCACACACTATAAAGGGCCAAGTATTATGTTGGATTGCCACAAAAGTAGCAGACATTCGAAGCAGTGAAGAAGAGAATTGGGAACACGAGATTGAAATGTCTCAAGCCGATAGCACATCCTGGTAGGGTACCACCTCATGGTATGTAGATCTCCAGAAATATCTAAAACATGGTACCATGGGCCCCGCTTTAACCACTCAGCAGAAATGTGCATTAAGTTTGAAAGTTGTATCCTACTAGCTGGTGAAGGGTAAGTTGTCTCGCAAGCACCATAGCGGTGTCCTGCTACACTTTTTGAAGTATGATGAGGCACAAAAAGTGTTGGAGGAACTCCATGATGGTCCAACAAGTGGACACTATGCAGGGGATACCATTGCTCACAAGATCATGCATTCCAGCTTCTATTGGCCTACTTTGTTCAAATATGTACACGCATATGTTTGAAAATGCCAACAATGCCAAAAGTTTGCAAATAGAGATATATGGCCTTTTTCCCCATTACAGTCAGTCACAGTGGAAGAACCATTTCAGCAGTGGGGGTTGGACGTGATTGGGAAATCTTGCTGCACTCTTCCAAGCAACATAGGTACATCCTCACTGCCACAGACTACTTCACAAGGTGGGTTGAAGCAATACTGTTGTGTCAAGTCAATGATCAAGAGGTAAGAGCCTTCATCACCGAATCCATCATGATTAGGTTTAGCATTCCAACCTCCCTTTTTTTTGATAATGCAACATACTTTTCATCGTTGAAATTATATGATTTTTCTGTAGAAAATGGTATAGTGCTGAAAAATTTTGCCAACTATTACCCCCAAGGAAATGGTTAGCCGAGTCAACCAATAAGAACCTCATTTGCATCATCAAAAACAGTTTTTTGTCCCAACAATGTAATTGGCGTAACGCTCCCCATAATGCTCTATAGGCTGATCGATTCACAGCCAAGCCATTCTTGGGGACATCCCTATTTTTCCTTGTGTATGACAAAGAAGCTATTCTTCCTCCCAACTTGTCTCTCCCATCCCTTCAGTTATCCCAAGATACTCATGGCACCCCTTTCCCTTCATTGAAAGCCAAAATAGACACATTATTGAAGCTAGAGGAGGAAAGGTGGAAAACTCGGGAAAAATTCGCCATCCACCAAAGTCGAATAAAATGATGGTTTGACAAGAAGTCTACTAGAAACAAATATTTAAAAGTAGGTGACCTAGTCCTCAAGTGGGAAAAAGCTCACGATGATAAAGGAAAGCACTCCAAATTCAAGGCCCTGTGGAGAGGTCCCTTCAAGATTAAAGAAAAAATCGGCTCCCACACCTACAAGCTACATATGATTGAGGGGAGAATTGAGGTCCTCCCGATAAATGGGCACGACCTTAAACACTACTTCACCTGATAGCCCTAAGGGGCTGTCATCATACCTTGTACCATATGTCTTTTATTATTTTGTTTCATTTTATTTTTTTCCTTTGTTCTTAGCCTCTTCTTTGTTTTCAATAAACTGCTTGTTCACAGTCAGCTCCCATTTATGCTATCCCCTGTAGCATCCCAAATGTGGAGGGATGTAGAGGTTACTCAATTGGAAATTTTGTGTTGGAATTTGCGCTGGTGAAGAAACGCCCCTGACACGCAAAAGGGACACGGGCTTTCCTGTGATATGCGTTCAGTGGGGAAAACATAGCTAAGTCCCAGAAACCAAGCATAGGTACCTTGCCTAGCACACTGGCATGGGGAATTGTGATGCAAAAGAAAGTCTTGGTGCGTTTGGTCACTAGATGGAAAAGGGACAGAGCTAGTCGAAGGAGACAAAAGTACATATAGTAAAAACAAGAAATTCCTCATATAGACTAGGAGAAACCTCTCTTGCACGCAAAATAAGTCGGGATCCCTCATCCACCCTAGGAAAAATTGCCACTATTAAATAAGTTCCTTGAGCACAGTCAAATAAGTGCCATAACCACATTTTAAATAAGTGCAAACTAGCACATGAATAAGGGTAAAGGATTGAGAAAGGATTCCTGTGTAGAGAGGCGATGCGACGACTCCGCCGGGGTACTGACCAGGCTCGTTGGCAGTGGAGCAACGTCTGTTACTCCTAGGCAGTGACTCTACTAGGACCATTAGATTCTTTGGAAATGAAGCAAAACAATAAGGACAAAACAATTGTACTGGATCCTGGAAATCTCCGAGGAAGGCTCCATCCTTTCCTGTCCATTCTCCTAGAATGAAATGTGATATGCCCGCTCCCTGGAGCATACAGATAGGTGGAGAATACACACAAGGTCCAAGGAAAAAAGTAGTGGGACCCATGAAATGGAAGGATTAGTAGGCTTAATCCCACCCTTCGCCCGATGAAGCACCAACAAAGATCATGGGTTCTGCCAACGAATCACCAATTTTTGTAGCTGCAACAACACCCTCCAAAATTTTGTTGTCTTTCAATTTTTGAGCCCCTAATACTTTTTAGAAGAGAAATCTGACATAAATCCACATTTTCTAAACCTCAGATCGTTGAGTCGCAAATATGGTTAACTTCCGTATGTTGTGACCCCATGACCTTGTGACCCTGCAGGGTCGCTAAGTCGCTGGGTCGTACATCAGTTAGAAACCAAAAATTAGAGATCTCGCGACCCTGTGACTCTGCGACCCCTCAGGTCGCGAGGTCACAGGGTCACAAGGTCACACATATCACTAACGTAGCTCATCCGTGACCTTGTTACCCTCATTAATTTCCCACACATGTGACCCCTCTATATATAAATGGCTCAGATAGGTCACATTTGACCTATGCAAGAGAGAGAAAAAAACACCTCTAACAAGCCAGCTGGAGTGTGATTTTCTCGAGTAAGTGCCTGATCCTCTTGCTGTTTCTTTTCTAGGATAGTTGTTACTATTTTTTCCTAAACCTAGCCTATTTTAACCTTGTAGGGCCTTGACCAAACCCTGTAGCAATCCTTCTGCAAGCCTCCCCTCCCTCGATCTTTCTTCGAACCTTGTGTTGAGCTTGCTTGTGCCTCCCCCCTTTCCTGAGACCTTTCCTAACTCACCTATGAAGGCTCCTACCACCTTGCACGATGATTTTAGGGACCCCTTGTGTTTTCTCTAAGACTTGTTCCACCGCGCGTCCGAAAAGCCCTAGAGCGACCCCGTGACTTTGTGACGTCGTTGCTAAGTTGAAAAAACGCTAGGTCGCATTTCACAGAAATATAGAGTAATGCGACCAAGCGACTCAGCGGCCTTGCGACCCAGTCATGAGTCGCTAAGTCACTAGGTCACATGACCACAAAATTTCCAACCAGCGCAACCCAGTGACCCAACGATATTGTGACCTAGTTGCAAGTCATTAGGTCGTGAAGTTGCCCTTCTGTTTAAGTTTTAAGCCAATGTGACCTAGCGACCTTGCGACCCAATCACAATGTCACCAGGTCGCAGGTTAACCTACCTCCTTGCAAATGAATAAGAAGATATAGAAACAACCCACTTATTTAAAATTAATGGCATCTATCTTATCGTGGGATTGTTTTATGAACATGCAAGGGATATTGAAGGCAAGCTAGAGTGCCTTTCTATTTCGTTAGCATCAAGTGACATGAGGCTGCCAGTAGTCGGAAAAAGGAAAAATATCCTCGAGATAGAAATCTCGGAGGAGGAAAGACCTGTTGTTTTTCCCCCCATCTATGGAGACACAACATGCATCTTCAGTAAGGGGGACAGTATGAGCTAGTACTAGATCTATAAATAATTTACTGAGGTTGAATTTCTACAGGACCTCCCTGAAAGGAAAAAATATATTCAATTTAAACGATCCAAATTTCACTACGCAGGGGTCCACCCCCCAGTGTTCCCATGTGCCGAGCTAATTGAATGGATCCTACAGAGAGTCAACAACAAGATCTAGATCATTCGGGACCATGCCGGGAAGACTTTCGCCAACCTCAAGGGATAAGATGTAGAGTACTACTATACGCTTCCCACCTGAGAGAATACCTTCAGTGATGAATGGGAAACTACTCATGCAGTTCCCATATCCAAAATGTTGAAAGGATGGTGGGAAGACTTGAAAACATTCCAGCTCAGGAAGGATCAATAATATATGACACCGGGTCTGAGGAAAGTTTACAAACTCGTAGCCGTAATGCTATGCAGGATGTATGGCTGTCCGGACTTCACATTATTTAAAGGTACTTGGGTCTCTCTAATGTATGCCATCACTGTGTTTGGTACCCATTTCAACTGGGCCAACATAATAATAGCAGCTCTCAAGTCAAACATATCTGTAGCCTTGGCACCTGATGAAGGGTGTGCCTCAAAATTTTACATGACATCTTATCTCATAGATGCATTTTGTGCCAGGTGCCATTTTTAGGGGTGGTCACATAATTGGAACTCAGAGAATGGTGGTCCATTTCAGAAATACCTAATGGTGTTGTGGGATTCCAGATATAAGCAAGACATGGAGTCAATAGCAAGTAGCTTCATCCCTACCTTCTATGTGAAATTGTTCGGACAGGACCCCCCATGTATGTTCGAGCGAGCCATGGATATAATAAATCAGGTGGCCGACTGGTTTCTATACACTGATAGCACCTTCCTCCAAGTTTTTGGGTCACTCAAGGGACCCCATGCATTTCCTCGCTTCGTTACAGATAAGCTTCTTCTCCAAGAAATTTGTTATCAGATGTTAGGTGGTTTCTCTAAACTCATAACTAAAGGTAAAATTAAACCATGGCCGAAGTTACCACTCACCATTGACGCCTACATGGTAAAGGACTTTAGAGAAGTAAAATTAGAAGTCGAATAGATAAAGGGATTCCATCTACCTCCCCTGGCACACTGTGCATATGATCCCGAGAGAATCATTCCCGCACACTGCAAGTGGGGAAAATTCAAATGGAGCTATCAACATACTGAATTCTTGGCCAAAGATAGAATAAAAAACTGGTACAATAAGGATAGAGAGGCATCTATAGCAAAATCAAGTGATTAGGAGGAACATGACAACCAAACTCTGGAGGAAAGAGCTAATGCAATGGGAGGGGCCTCATCCTCAAGATATAAGAAACCAAATAATGATACAGGCCTCAACCCTTCCACCCAAAAAATAGAAGAGGAGGCCAAAGCTAAACACGAGTCCGATGAAAGGGCAAAGGAAGAAGAGGACAAATGAAAGAAGCAGATGAAGGAAAAAAAAGAGAAGCGGGCAGAGGAAGACTGCAAGAAAAGGGAAGAGGAACAGAGAAAGAAGGAGAAGGACAAAAAAGCAGAATCAGAGCATCGGCTGAAAGACGAGTAGGACAAGATAGAAGTAAGGCACCGATTGAAATAAGAGTAGGAAAAAGTAGAAGCAGAGCGCCGCCTGAAAGAAGACTAGGACAAGGAAGAAGGAGAGCTCTGATTGAAAGAAGATCAGGAAAAAGTAGAAGCAGAACGCCGATTAAAGGAAGAGAAAGATAGAATAGGGATCAGAGGGAGTAACACACCACACTCAGAAACGGAGGGAAAAATGAATTTTCCACCCATTGAGGTACCCTAAACAACCCCTACCTATTTCACCCTCTCAGAACTCGGGACACCCGATGATCTAGATGAGGGAGTGCTTGATCTCACTAGACTCACCTATGACCAATTCACACATAGTATCAGGCATAAGAAAAGAAGATGTTTGACACGGCACCTTGTAGCACCCCTTGCAATCACTCAAGGAAAGGACATAGTCTTGGACACCAGGACTAACCTGGTCATGATTGCCTCAATCAGTACTACTTTTTCAAGAGCTACCGAAGAGAACGTTAGAAGGATGAGCAGAGAGATCCTGTCCTTATAGGACATAGTGCAAGAATATGAACTCAAGATGGCCCAAGCAGAGCAACAAAAGAAGGCACTGCAAGAGGAGGTCATACAATTTCAAACCAGGGACACGCCTACTAATGAAATATCAATCACTATACAGGGAGAGACATTCATTTTGGAGGCCTCCATGACACAGGTATATGAACAAATGTTTACCATAAAACAAACTCTAGCACCTCTCCTAAAGGCATAGGCCGAAACTAAAAGGAGGAGCACGTAGCTAAAAGAAGCCTCTACAACATTGGACAAGATATTGGAGTGGTCTAATAGGTATCCACAAGAACCACCCACAATTCCTAGAAGAGATTGGATTGCTATCCATAATGACAAAGTTCAGTTTCAGATGAAGATATAATCCAAGGAAAAGCTCATCAAGGATCTAGAGAACGTAATGTCAGCATATGAACATTTGATTACTGGCATTGACTCAATGGCCAAGGTACACCACATCCCTTCTCTGGGTGCACTTAGAGAAGAGAAAACATGGGAAGAAGTCTTCAATGGTATTCAAACATTTTTACAGCCCATAAGGCAAGTAGTTGCCTCGCAAGACCTGCCGGCGTCGAGAGAAAACATGGTTGATTTCATCTTGACACCAGTTCGGATATCTACTAAACTGGCATCCTTATTCAATAAAATCATAGTCAAGAGGGAAACTCTGATTCAAAATTCCCTCGACTGTCTTCATAGAGTAAGAAAAGATATGCCTCAGGTCTCCCCAGTAGCTCCGGATTATCGGGCTTGCAGACTTAACTCATAGAGAAGCAGTAGATAGATGTCCCTAGCCTCGCTATCACCCAACTACTTCCATGATCAATTCACAGATAGCAAAAATTAAAGTAGGCCGCAGGTTTCATCAACTGAAGGGTCACAGGTCACAGCGACAGTTGAAGTCGCAGGTCGCATTTCCCTGAATTCACAAAGTAAACCGACGATCGAGAAGGCAAAGAGTAAGGGATACCCAAGGGTCAATTTTTTTTTATAAATACTCCCTTCCAGGAATTGTAAAGGAACTTTTTTTTAGCACTCCAAAGGAGCAGCAATTGTATAGAATTGAATGCACCCTTTATGAATGAATACAAGCACTTGTTGTGATTCCACTCTTGGATCTGATGGGATTTAATGTGTTAAAATTTTGAATATTTTGTCTTATTCATCTGTTATATTTCTGATTAAATCACCCTTGTTTCCTTCTTATATCATTTCTACATTTAACTTACTAAATGTTGTTAATGTTGTTATGTTTTTCATATAGAAAATGTTAAGAAACTCTGTTATTAACATTTATCTCATCGCTCAAAAATTATTAAGGAAGTGAAGGGTGCTATAACCATAAAGAACTGTTTCTTCTGTGGTTCGAACGTCTTTCCCTTACAAACACGGCCTTGATAATGTGCTGCTAACAGCCTTTCCCTGGCCGCATGTTTTTTTAATTCATCTTCCTATTCAAAGTGTTTTATTTTCATTAAAGGCTCATAAATGCTTTTTATTGTACCATCTGGATAATCATGTGTTCACAGGCTTGCAGAGCTCGTCCGTGTCTGTAAAAAGGAGTATTCAGCGGTAGGCGGACCCACACCCTCGATGGGATCCCTATCACAAATGGTTTAGAGTCTAGTTGGAACTTTACACTGGGGATATCCCTTACTGTTGGCCGGACATATTTCCACGTCAATAGATCCTTTGCTCAAATTTATTTCCCTTACCATTCTTGACACCAACAACATATCTTCTTGGAGTAGGGTTTCTTACAATTGCATCTTAATTCTTCTTCTTGCCTTTTCTAGAACTGGGGGCATCAATATTTCTTCCAAGATTTTCCACATCCTTGTTGTTTTAAGCATTCGGGATTGTATCATTCTTGTTTGAAGATTCACCTGCATAACCAAGACCTAATTTCTCAAGAGGAGATCTTTGATGACACAAGATGTCATCTAGGGTTTGGGAGCTCTTTAGGCTCTTGTTCAGATGATCAGCTTCCTTTTTAAGGATACAAATTTATTCTTTCCTTTTCTTGCATTCTTCACCCTTATTTGATAGATCAACCTCCATTTCTTCCTTTATCTTAGTTGCTTCACATGATTGGGCCTTGAGAAGATTGATATATAATTTTAGTTTGAAGATTTCTTCATCATTTTCTTCTAGTTGGAATATCATGGTGTTTCTCTCCTTTTTTGCTTCATCAACTTTTCCTTTTATGAATGCCAAAGTTTCTGTCACCTTCTCAGCTCTTTGTGCTTGTTTCCTAGCCTCTTATAGTTGAGATCTAAGAGAAGAGACTTCTTCCTTGTATTGACCTTCCTTGGCTTCAAGATTGTTGAAGCTATTAAGTCTTTGTTCAAAGTGTCTTGAAAAAGTTTCTTCCCTTTCTTTTCCTTATCCAATTGATTTGTTATAGATATGACTTATTCATGATGCTTTATTTTGTTTCGATGAAATTCATCTTTAAGTTTGGCAAGCTCCTCATCTCTTTCTTTTACTTCAAGCTGGAAAAAGTCAACTTCCTTCTTTGACTTGTCTTGGTTACCATCTTGTGCTTTCTTCTTAAGTTCCTCATTTTCCTTTTTCAAACTGTTAATCTCTTCCATGGAAGCCATAAGTTTATTCAGGAGATCATCTCCAAAGTCTTCTTTTTCCTCTGCATCTTCTAGGTCTTCTTTAGCCTTGTTTTCATCTCTCTTATATTCAGCTTCCTTCACGGATTCTCGACTTCTTTCTTGTTTCCCATCATCTTCTTGACTAGAGATAATTTTCAATGATCCTTTTTGAGTAAATATCATGAAGTTTGACCCATATGACTTTTGCTGACAAACATTTTTCAAAATTGGCCTTCACAGAATTTGGTAACCCATTCAATATTTCCTTCATTGCTCTTGTATTGTACTCCTTGGATTCTTCGTCCATCGTGTCATTACTAGTCACTGATTTCCAAACTTCAATTCCTTGAGTCTTCAAGAAATTCCTCATCCTTTCCTCCCATATACCAAAATTTCCATTGAAAAATGGAGCTTTCGAAAATTGAGTGACTTCAATTTCGATGGTTGAGGAGGACATATCCTTAGGAGGATTGGAGACTTTCTTCCTTTGCTTTGCCATTTTTGTCCTAATGATCAACCTTCAAGTTGTTAGGCTTTGAGTGAAGGTATTGGCTCTAATACCAATTGTTGGAAATACTGAGATAGGGGTGAGTCAATATTTCTTTTCAATTTTTAGTTTACCAATTATATCACTTATAATTAGAACAAAAAAATAAAAATGATGCAATAGATACTTTTATTAATTTATTCTTTACAATAATTAAAGTACAATAATGATATAGGGATCCAACCCTAGATGAATACTCCAATTCTCCAGGCTCCAACCTGTATTACGCCAAGCACCGACTTAGTATTTCCAAGACTCCGACCTTGTCAATTTGAGGCACCAGCCTCTAGGGCTCCAACCCTATATTTGGTATAGGCTCCAACCTAGTTTCTTGAGGACTCCAATCCTCTAGGTCTCCAACCCTATCTTCCAAGGAACTGACCTTGTATCAATGAGGCTCCAACCTCTTGGGCTCCAAACCTCAACTTCACCTCGTAAAAATATGTTTGGTTATTCTTCACAGCTCCCAAATTCTTCTTCAACGAGCCCCATCACACTTAATCAAAATATTTTCGGTTATTCTTCACGACTCCCAAATTCTTCGTCACCGAGCCCTATGACACTTAGTCTCCATGTGACATCATCAATGACAACTGTTTCTTTTTAGAATGTGTCACCACTGCTCTTCATCGTACCCAAACAATTTATCCAAGTTACCTCACGATGGCTTCATTGCATGTACTCTAGATGATGTACTTCTTCAAGGATTATTTAATGACTGCCCCTCATGTATATTTAAGTTTACTTCAAAAAATCTCCAATGGTGCTCTAATTATACTTCTTGTAGTAGCTTCAATACTATTCAAATATTCATTACAAGGTCTTATAAGCCTCCAACAATTTCTACAAGAGATCTTTAGTAATCTGCTTCAATAAGACATATTAGGGTTTCTTCAATCATCTTTTCTACTATCTCTTTCAACAAAATAAATTGTGTCCAACATTATTCTTCAAGAATGATTATGTGGTTTGCTTAAGAAGTGTTCAAATCCAAAAATACAAATTTTTTAAGAACACCAATCATTGTGATTCAAAGGCCTTCAAGTAGATGATGCTAACAATTATGTCCTTTCAAAAATGCTCTAATACTACTACAAATTCTCAACCAAGATATGCAGCAGATGAATTTGTGCTATAAAAATATTTTAATTTCGTATCTATTTTTTGTAGGCTGGGCTGACTGGTTAGCGCAAGATGATTGTCCACATCAACATATTTAAACTCCTCCAAAATTCCTCCTAACTTCTGCAACTGTCTTCCACTATAGTGTTGCTCCAATGTGCTTAAGTTTTGGACTATTGTTAGTACTCTAAACAAACATGTGTCTCCTCACAAATGTGACTAATATTATAACCCTCCTCATATTATATGGTGAGTGGATAACCATAAAACTATCCTACCACACTTTCTTGTCATAGATTTGGAACAACAGTTGTATTACCACAGTTACAATAGCTTTCTTCAAGTCAGATATTGGGCTTTAGAAGAAAATTCTATTGGTTCCTGTGGTGAGAATGACTATGGTTTAGTGCAAGAAATATGAGCTTTTACATTAGGTCTGAGTCACCAAAATAATGCATCAGGTCTGAGCCACTGTGCCTAAGTCTTCCACGGGGATTGCTGTGCAGATTTAAGCCCAGAAAATATTTCTGAATAGCTCCTTTCATCCTTAAGTTTCTCTCCTCTGTCTTCTCTTACTTCCCTGCACTCTCTAATTTCAGAGATAGATATCTAAATATTTTTTTACTATGAAATGATTGAGCATATCTTTATATACATATTTTCTGGTCCCCATGAAGAGAAACATCACTCTAGAGGTAGGCCGATATGAATGCCAAAGTGTAGGTCAGATCAATAATTAGATATAATTTTCTTAACTTAAAAATTTGATATCTCACCAACCACTGGGAGTTTTGAGGCAAGTGAGGGATCATTAGAAAGAGGAAAAGGTCCTCTTTAAGATGGTATATAAATTATTGTTGAAATATTCCTTCGGGGTGTTCAAAATAATTTTTCTTTATGACTACTCTTGAAATTTTTAGTGCAAAAGGTAATTAGGACATCAATATCATTAGGGCCTCTTCATTGTTATGACTCCGAGCTCTTAATCGTAGCGTGACATCATGTATGTCATCAATATCATCTGTGTCATCAAGATAGTGTAGTGTTATTCCATTAACCATATGCAACATTCATCAATTTGTTAGAGCAAGGGCTAGATCATCACAAGGAGAGATTCTTCATCAAGACTCACTATGAGAATCAATAAGAAGGAATCCTTCATTAAGAGTAAGGACATCATAATTTCTAAGGATTATTCTTCAAGAGAAAGGATACATGAGGTTATGGTTTCTTCATCATTAAGATCACTAATCATCTAGGACAAGACTTCTTCTTAGTGGCTTGATATCATAATGGCATCATTAATAACTTGAAATCTCATTAATGGCATCCTTATCAAACACGAGGGACTTGTCATTATGAGTAACGACATCATCATAATATACATGAGATTATGAAATCAAAATAATATTTGGCATCCTAATAATTCCATGTTGACATCAATGACAACCTTGAGTAAGAAAGGTTAAAAGGTGAAAACAGAGCAGGCAGACAAAGAAGTAAAGCAAAAGAAGAATTGACAGTGACAGCAAAGCCATAGTTTAAATATGAGAGACAGAGCTAAAATACATGTCAGATAACAACCATCATGAAAGGAAGCCAGCGTGAAAGAAACAGTCAAAGAGATAAGTCAACAAAATATGAAAGAAGTAAACATCAAACCAATAAACAGGGACAACTTGCATTTAGTTACATAGGTGTCTCTATCTTCTTACATGAATATATTTTATTTTCCCTTGAATAATTCCTAAATCAGTTTTAGTATATTTGTATTAATTTTTTTATAAATACTTGAGCAATTCGAAGTATTGAGGGTGGATTCCTGAATATTTCAATATTTGTAATTGATCTAAGTACCTGAGGGTTTATTCTGCAATTTTTAAGTCAACAGACAAGACAAGTAATAAAGGAATTTCATTACAGTATTCATGTGTTGAGCCACTTCAATGAAGTAAATTTCAATTGTTCATGTTTTTTCCTTAAGTATTCCATAAAATCACATGTTTTCCATATTTAAATATTATAACAGGAATATTATTGCATAAATTGTTTAAGTACACTATGTTCTGAAATTTTATTCATTTTAATGTTTTCTTCTAATATCTGGATTTGAGAATCATTAATTTCTCTCCCATATCGATTGACCTCTTTCACCTTCATTCATTAACCGGTTTAAGGAATCCTTAACTGCTCCTTGATACTGATTGGAAACTAGTTCACCATTAAACCTTTAAGATCTGATTTTGCTCGGCTGCCTTGCCCTATAAACTCTTCCTTTAGAACTTGATTTTATCTTGTTTCTTGATATTTTAACTCCATATCCCAATGGAAAATGGACATACACCTATCCATCTAAATCAGTAATTCCACCAACAAATCAAAATCAAAACAAATCAATCTTACATAACTATCCTAAAATCAATTAAAACAAAAAGGTTAAGTCATTAAGAGAGAGCCCTCTTTGAACATTAGGAAGGCTAGATCCTAATCTTCAAAGTGGTTGATAGTTACCTGTAATATTTCTTTAAGCACACATAAGAACCATTGGAAATTTTGGAGTGATAACATGTGGTATCCATGTTATGGTATCCTTTCCATAAAACATCCTCATATCCATCTTTGGAATATGGTGGTTCTTCCATCCAACATTAGAGTTTATGAAATCATGATTACCATTTACTTGTTCTCATCATGAATTTTTTCTACTATCTTTTCGCCATTAGGAAACATTTCTTGTATCAACATTGTCAAACCTTCCATGTGTGATTTTAGATCATTCTTCATGTTTTCCATGTTGTCTTTAATTTTTTCTTCCATGTAATCCATTTTATATTCCATGCCATCCATCTTAGCTTTCATACTTTTCTTCAAAGCATCCATCTTAGCTTCCATGACTTTCTTCAAAACTTCCATTTCATTTTTTGTTGCTCTTTGCGAGAGCGAAATTTGGTGCACTTTCTCTTATAATTTTGACGTCATTTTGCAATTCTTCATTTTCATGATTCATAGTAGAGCCTTATAAAGGATTAATGGGTGTTGAATTATTTCTAGGGGGGGATTTTAGAACCCAATACCTATATATATTTTACAATATTCCCTTGGAATCAATTCAAACTAATTTTTCACACAAGACTTATGCAATTCAATAAAAAATACACACCTTCTTCTTACTTCTAAGGAGCTCAATAGTGAAAATTTTTATATCTATGATTTCAGATCTTCAATATCTGAAATTATGCCCTGTAGTAGCCCTCTTAATCTTCTTTCGAATTCCACATGTCTAATATCATTTGAATTCTTCAAGGAAACGTTATGTCCAGTCTCCCACAATGACCTAATTATGGACAGGTTCAGTAGAGCGTAATTGTCTAGCATGCCACATGTCACTATTTCCTCCTATGGATATGAAATGGATACACAGGAAACTAATGTTTGTGTACTTGCGGCCACTTCATAGAATTCCAATCCGATGCTCAGAGAGAGAGTTATGATGATTTTCCCAAGGTCACCTCTTTAAGATGAAATTTGGGAGCCTGAAAAGACCCTAACATCCACATGTCATATCTCTAAAAATATTGAAAACCAAGATCTAAAATTTGTACACATTTTTCCTTAGGATTTTGTCTTCAATCTATAAAAATTTCAGCTTCTGAACCTTCGTAGAAATAAATTCATAGTGAAAATTTCACGATGACCTGTTTAGGTGAAATTCAGGAGCCTAAAAAAACCCTAAATTCCATAGATCATATCTCCAAAAATATTGTGAACAAAGATCTGAAATTGTTATGCGATGTTCCTCAGGATTTTGGGTTCGCCCTGTAAAAATTTGAGCTTCTAAACCTTCGTATAAAAAACGTTATAGGGAAAATACCATGATGACCTATTTGTAGGAGTGATACCATAGAATCCAAAGCTCTTATACCAAATGTTATGAAAATAGCTCCAAAAATAGAATAAAACAGAGGTCAATGGCTTAGAAATCAGGCACTTGAGGGGGCAACCTCCATCACATGACATAAATGAACAATTCTTGGGGTCACAATATAATCCTAGACGACCTAAGAATAATAATATAAGGGAACAATAATAATAGTATCGAGGTTACATGGGTACAAAAATAAAGATAAGTGGTTTACACTAACAATAATAAGGGACTATACTAGTAATATAGGGAATAGTAATTTGGTTACGTCTATTTATATGTTGGTTGTTATCATTCACAAAATTCAGCCAACAAAATTCAATGATATTTATTCATGTACACAATATGTAATTAATATAAAAGACAAGGGAATTTCAGTCATATATAAATGTGACAATGATATATGACATGTTATTATGAATATAAATACATATTTATGTTCTCCATTATTTGATGAATTTACGTCCCTGTAGTAATTATATATTAGGTTTCCAAGTTCTTTATAGTATTTCAACTACATGTATCGCTTATGAACAATTCCTAGTTGATATTGATATTTATAATTATACTTTTTTTTTTTTTGTAAATATAGTAAGACCTTTCTATTTGCTATTTATATTTGTAAAGTAGGTTACAAAATTATAAACTTCAACTATGGCCTCAACCTGCCCGAAGGAAACAAGGTCTGTTGGCCATCTGAGTGCATGAAAAGCGTACCAAAATTGATAAAGTTTAATTTCTCTATAGTCAACGTGGGCTAGGTGTCCTATAGCATATCTATCTACATACTGATAAAAGAAAAGGAGCTTAGACAAAATTACAACTTTCATTCAGCAATAACATAAGTAAATTACTATCCATCTGAGGAAGAAACAGGAGCAGGGTCTTTAACATTTGACCCTGGCATGTCCACTTGTTGGAGCTATTGTAGCAGTTTTTCCATTCGTCCTACTCTGTCATCAGGCCTGCCCATTCGATCCGCTGCCTGGTACTGGGTAATCTTGATATGGTAAAGCTGGTCCTGCATATCCTGCAGCTTATCCATAATGCGACTTTCTAGCTTTGCTTCATCAATGTTTTGCTATCCAGGGGGAAAACCCTACATTGCTTTTGCTAGCAGGCATTTAACTATCCAATAGGTATGAATAGTCTGATGAAATAGGGTGAGGCAACCACGGGTGTTTCCAGGATAAGTGATGAAGTCAAGAATTTCTGCTTCAGTTACATTGTCTTCTGGTTCAGTTTGGATCTCTCTCTCCCATCCTCAGATTTCCTCTTGAGTCTTGGAGGAGTTCCCTGTAACATAACTGTCTGCTAAGTTTTCTACAAGCTCCTGTTTGGATTTCCTGCTTTTTTTCTTTGGAAGTGGGTCTAGCTGAATAGGTTGCTTCCCTTTCAAAGTCTGAGAAGTTGTACGCCGTTTCCCCATTCTCAACAGAATCTGATACTGTGACAGAGATATACACCAAGGTTTAGTAAGGGTCTGATTTCCATCATAAGTCTAGATTTCCTTTCTCTCTTGTCCATAACGGGTGGGACTATGCTCACCGTAGTAATTTAACCAGAGAAAAAGGATCTGATTTTTAAGCCTTTCGTTGCTATTCGTCTCAATACAGGGCGGGAGCCTCTCTATCCACGACAATTCAGAGCATAAGAAAAGGGTCAGTAACATACGTAACAGAGCATGAAGACACCTGGCAAGGGTCGCCAGCAAAACAAAGAAAGGGATAATATTACAACTTTCTCCCAAACAACACCCTTGACAGGGCCAACTGACTTGAGTATGCATTTTCCAGTGGGGTGAAAGGTTCGATTCTAAATCAGTGGGTAAACCAGACTAAATATACCTGAAAAGGAAAGCTACAATAGAAGAAACTCTACGACATGTTGAGGTAACATACCGAGACAGAGACCTGTGAGTAACATTACCCATATTTACCCTACCTTTCCCCTTCACCCAGCAAGTAGCTAAGTGAACCAAGTTGACACTTTTATCAGGGTAATTAGAAAAAACTTTACGACCTTTCCTCTTCACACAGCAGGTAGCTGATTGAACCACGTTGACACTTTTATCAGGGTAATTAGAAGAAACTCTACGACCAGTTGAGGTAGCATACAGGGACAGAGACCTGTGAGTAACATTACCGACATTAACCCTACCTTTCCCCTTCGCACAGCAGGTAGCAGATTGAATCAGAGTGACACTATTATCAGGGTAAATTAAAGAAACTCTACTACCTGTAGAGGCCGCATACAGAGGGTGGAAAGGGTCACGAAAGCAGGGCCTGACCCTCTGGTGGGTGCACAATTCGTAATTACAATGGTTATGAACACAATACTCTACCATTTTATTAGACTTACAGTTCCAATCCAGAGCATTTGCTTCCATATGCAGAGAAAGGAGAATGTTGTATACATACCAGTGTCTAGCCGAATTACTGACAAGAGTAGCGTTTCCAGTCTTCGTCCTCGGCCCCTTCGAAGCGATTGCATGCAAAAAACAGAGCATTACCGCTTGAAGGGAGGGTGAAAAGGAACTTACCATACACGAACCTTGTCGTCTTCCTCCTGACAGCCTAGGCTGTCCATCACACTTACTCATTAAAACCCACTCGCTTGTATCGTGCCATGATCTACGATCCCTATGTATCATTATGGTTTTTGGTTGCGTGGATCGATAACTCACCGCCATCGCATTACAACAATTAACTATGACGTGCCAAGTGCTCACCCCGATCGGGGGGATATTTATAATTATACTGTATACATAGTACCTCTATATATAAAATGATAATATATTTCTTCTTTCAACATAAGATTTTAGTGGATTTATATTGATTTCTAATTTTTATGTACGGTATGATATTTTATACATAACTTGTACAAAATATTTTCTTCTTGATTTAATAATAAATCCCACTATATATATCTCTATTTCTTCCTGGTTTACAAAATAACTAATTATGTGTCATATTTCTATTAACATATTTAGAATATTCTCCACTCGTGATGATGTATTTTTTGAATACTGTAATATATTAACTATCACAAACCTAACTTGAGATTTAAACCATTATAATTGTGTTTAGACATTCTCATTGTTGGTTAACTAATTTAACTAGTCTATGTAACTATAGATAACTACAACTATACCTGCTATAGTTATGTTTCTATTAAATACATCAGACACCTCACTCCCAAGAATAAAATAATTTATTATACAGACTGATAATTCATAAGATATAATTTTCCACTTATCTTCCTAATTAAAACACATTTACTCTTATCCAATCGTCATCACCATAACAAAAAAATAACGAGACATAATTCAATAACTGTGCATACCAATTCTCGTAAAGACTATTTGCCACCCAACCTTGAGCTTTAATCCATAGCCCCCCTCGAGTAGAGACCAGTTCCTCCAAGGTGTAGAAAACCTCTTTTCTACCCAGGAATGGATTATTTAAGGTTGTTTCCATAGCTACATCCAGTTAAATGAGGATGTTTTTTTCCTTTACCCTAGGCTTTACATTTGTTTTTTCCATAGAAGCTCTTTAAAACTAGATTTTTCCTCTTTCTAGTTTTATTTCACCTCTTCTAAATAAATTTCCACTTTACTGAGGCAACTTTTAGATTTGTATCTCCAATCTAATATGTTTAATTTATTTTATTTTCTCCAAGGATTATCAAAGATTTTGGGAAAGTATTCTGATTTAACCTTTAACCTTTAGGATTTTAAACTGTCTAAATAAAAGTAGTAAAATAGGGATATTACACTTCCTGTATTTTGGTTATCATATTGTTTTCAAAGCCTCTATTTTAATTTTTTTGTCAATGCTTCCAAATCCATTCAATTTCGTCTTTTTGTTCAGGATAATTCATTCAGTTAATATATCCTAGAAACACTCTTAAGCCTTCATTCGATGTATTTCATTCCTAATCAAGTTTCGTATCAAAATTATTCTGTCTCAAATCATGATACCATTTTCGTGTCGTTGATGGGGGATACATCAATGCCCTTCAGAAAAGAGTGGCATGATGTTGACATCAACTCATTATCTAGGAAGTTGACTTAGAAACACCTGTTAGTACATTGGTGCTTGCATAAATTAATGGAAATTTTCCTCACTCTCGGCGACAGGTTTACATCATTGGCATTTGATCAAAATATTTTGTGCGATGGTTGACATCAACTCATTTAATCACACCATACTAATTGTACTATAGTACATTGAAAGTCGTTAACATCATAAGGAGTTTCTGTGACGTATTTTAATGGCTTACATCATTGGTCACTAATCATATGGTTTCTACCACGTTTTATTCCATGTCATTGATTCACATGATTAGAATCATACATTGGACGGTCGTGTGGATGTGATAGAAGACCCCAAATCTAGTTTAGTCCATCTGGAATGCAATTTTAGGATAAATACAAGGTCATAATGTATGATGGCTATGGTCATACAAACATTCATCCAGTCATGGGTCCACCATTTTTCATATATGGACATCTCTTTTCATCATTTTACATGTAATGTTAGCTTATGGGATGAGTACGGGAATGCCTCCCTCAAAAAATATATCATTATGTAAATGTATTCTAAAAAAAAATAATCTCGTCAGTTGTTATTGATCCTAAATTTTAAGAAGGTAAAACACTTTAATCATTAGTCACCATTCTTGATCACATTAGGGGATAATCTCTTATAGGCCATTGTGTCACATATCATTAGTTTTCCTACAAAAATGGATCAACGAACATCATTTTACCCCTTGTCATCATCGTGGAATAAATCCATATGCATGACACTCTCATATCCCATACTTTCTTCCTAAAAACACCCCTTTTCAGTAATTTTAAGGACCAATGCTCCGTGGACTCCTATTGGACATCGTTCAGCTAGTGGTTTCTCCAATGTGGCATGCATTGATAACCTACAGTTTTCTCCACTATGCACTTACTTTGGTTTTAGAAATTTGGGAAAACGAGAGAGATTTTTGAAGGCTCTTTTTCAATAATCTTTCAAAATTTGTTACAACTATTTACGTCACATAAAAAATTTGGATCCTATTCTACCCTACCTTGGAATTTCCATACCTTATCCTTTGATCCCATCCTCCTATCAAGAGACGATATCAAGCCTTATATTGTTAAATGGATAAGAACTCCCAACTTACCCTCTTATTCTATACATTTGTGGCAATCCACAGGCTAAGGGATGAATTTTGGAGGTAGAATTATACCCTCATGCTGCTACTGTGAAAATTTATTATTCCATCCATTAGGGTGATTAGAGCTGCACTTTGTCACAAAGAAGGAACAAGTCAACTTAGAGGATATCTTCTAAATATTCAACTCCTATTTCTAGTTCTAACTCACTTGATTTATATTAATGAAAATAGTTCTTTGATTTACTATATATGATGTTATTATTTCATGTATTTTGATGCCATGTTTATCCATTGAATGAAGTACTTATATAATGATACATAGATTTTGTAGCTCCTTTTATTCTGTTGTCCAATTGTGTAGGTTCTACTTATAGCAACAAGAGCTAGGATTAGAGAATTTAAGCCAATAAAGGAGAAAAGGATACGATGGATTATAGGTTGGTTTCATCTCATCATCCATTTACATTAAGGGAAGTAATATATTCTCTTTTTTTTGGGGCTAGGCCATCCAGTCTAGGGAAGATACTTCTATCGGTAGTGGTAGATTTTATATAACAATCTACATATAAATTTTTTGCATGAATCCAACCTAAGTAACTTATTTTGGGTACAAACAATACATATTAATTTCACATTTTCAACATAGGATAGCTCAAACTAAAGAATGAAAAAAATCCCTATGATTTGTACAAGGGAACACCAAATAGTGTCAAGAATTTCAAGAAAATTGGAAGGAAATGATATATAAAGAGGGATGAAAACAAGATAGGAAAGTTTGAATCCTAGATTGATAAAGCCATAATTGTTGGGTAATTATGTAAAAGAAAAGCATACAACTACTACAATCATAAACTCAACAAGATAGTAGAAAGCATGAATGTAAAAATTGATGAAAGAAAATTGTTGAATACCAAGAAGGAAATTGAAATTCCACACATCTTTTAATACCAAGAAGAGGAATAACCAAAACAAGAGGAAGAAATATAAAAAGAGTAACATCAAGAAGAGAAGAAGGCTAAGGTATAACAATAATAAGAAAATAATGAAGAATAATTTTAGACATCTTCCAACACATCTAAATTATAGGATCAAAAGAATCATACACGACGAAAAAAAATTTGGGAGAAGAGTGTAGGAGTAGAAAAAATAAGAAGAAAACAAGAACAAACACCAGAACAAGGGAAAATATCACTATTTCCCACAATGAACCAACTTTAATAAAGCTAGAAATGATGGACATTGGATCAAGGCCATGGAAAAATAAACTAATAAATTTAGAAGAATGAGACATGGGAACTTGTTATAAGACCCAAGAAAAAAAAATGTGGTTGGTAAAAAATGGGTCTTCATAAAAAATAGAAATGAAGATGGGAATGTTGCAATAAACAAAGCAAGGAAAATGTGCAAAGGATATAATCAGTAGAAGGGATAAACTATGAAGAGATGGTTTCTCCAATAGTCCTAATGGAAGCAATGAGAATGATTTTGGCCTAGGATTGCTCCAAAATAATCAGAATATATCAGATAGATGTAAAATTATCCTTTCTTAATGGGAATCTAAGTCTACATAGAATAATAAGAAGGATTCCTATTATCAAAATATACACTATACTTGAATGCATTTTTACTCCACTTAACTACCTCAAATTGAAGCATAACAAATGAGATGGTAAATATTATTCCCATGTACTTTCAATAGTATATGTAACTCTTTCTAACTCGTGATGGTTGAGGAGAAATTATTTTTTAAATATTAACTATACATTCCACAAGTTCCACAAGCAAGTATAGGTAATAGAATTTGGCCCAACGAATAGATAAGTCAGCAATGTCTAGACCGAGAATGCACTATAAATAGGCATGAGAAGTAGTATTTAAAGTCACACATTCAATGAAGTTTAGATTAGTAAAAACGAGTGAAGAGAAGGAGCTATTAACCAAAAGTGAACAGGAGCTCATTTAGAGAGACTTTCTGAGGAATGATTTCTAGCACAGTTTTGAAAGGATTTTGACTTATTTCGTAAATATTTTTTGTCTTATTTTTAAAGTATTTATGGCACACCTTTTGGAAGTTTTTAGTCTTCATTAGAAGGTTGTTTATAAACCTATTGTTGAGATCACAATTTTTTTGTCTCCAAAGGCCGAATACTTGATTTGTGGGGAGGGAAAAATTTGAGTGTGGAAGGCTAAGTTTTAGGTCTTTAAGGAGAGTAGTGACTTCTCTCTATCCAAGGTAAATATCAGGAAAAAATTTTTGGTATAAAGAAGCCTAAAGTCGGGCCAGGCCTATTTCGAGGGACAAATCATGATGTGTTTGAAAGGCAAGTTTCAAGATTTGTTTTGAATGTCTAACAATTACTTCTATTAAGGAGGTTGAACCCTATGGGGGAGGAAGTATTCTATAAGATGAGTTATGATTGCATGAGGGTCATGTTTAAGTGCGTTAAAGTCCAAGTTTCACACTTGTTTTTCGGTTTGTTGAGGGTGATTTATGTTGATAAGGATGGGAAGCTCCATGAACATTTGTTGAGTGAATTTTTGTTCATAAGAAGGTTGGGTTTGGGAAACCAAATCTTTGTGTGAGGAACATAGCAGAAATTGTGTGGAAGACATACTTTTTTTGAATAATATTGACTATTGTACAAGCTGTTCTATTGATAGATGAGGGAGTTTCTTCCTCATTTCAATTTAGTTGGTGCTAATAGATCAAAGAGTTGTTGTTTCCTTTGAATTAGTTTCCATAAACTAGGGATTTGATGCTAATAAATTTGAATCTACTCTTTATATATATCAAGAAAAAAATTATGTGGTTTTTCACATAAAAATATATTTTCTTTATATATTTATGTGCTTTGATAAATATTTACGAATGCATTCACAAGTTTTTGAAATTATTGTTAATATTGATTCACCTCTTGTGAGTATCATTGAATAATCCAACATATTAAACAGATACACTATATTTTTTTCTTTGATATAACATATCAATAATAGTCATATAAATTACATAACTATTAAGGGAGGATATGCATCATTCCATAATAGGGATCATGCCTTACCTTATAATGCATTTTACATTAAGAAAGTAATAATAAGAAATGTTGAAATTAATAAAATTAAACTTTATTTTAAATCATTGTTTAAAAAAAAAATGATATATGACGTAAAAATATTTACATATTAAGAAAATATGTAACAATATTCTTAGTGATGAAGATTCTACCTTACTACATTATGGATATTCCTTACCTATAAATAAGCTATGTTACAATACCATGGAAATACCACAAGCCCAAAAACCATAATGCATTTCATAATAAATACAATATATATAGTTTTTGTGTGTAACCCATAGGAATCTACAAAAGGGTTATGTTACACAATGTCTATTCTAGCAGCTATAAGTTTACGAGTGAGGGCCTATGACCTATCTTTTGAGCGCCTATGACCTATCCTCCTCTCTCTACAGTGGGTCTCTGAGGTGTGAACCTTGGATCTCTTAGTTTGCATGACTTCACATAACCCTTCTATCACCACTCACTACCTAATTTTCCTCAGAACTAATGTTTTATATATATTTTATTTTAATCTAATTTTTGATAGTTCACTTGTGTGATTCATAATTATGCATAAAAGATCTTTCTGTTATAATCACATATGAAAAAGTTAAATAAACTAGTGCCATAATATATATATATATATATATATATATATATATATATTATACCACTAAAGATATTCTTTAAATATATCTATTAGTTATTAATAATAATAAAAAAATATGAAACCCTATTCCAAAATAAATTATTAAAATATTATTCCCTTTAATAGAGAAAAAATTTGGGTAGAATTAGAATTTATATCTCGCCTATTCATCGAAAATGTGATGTGATATTATTTAATTATGGTCACAAATGTCGGTTTCCTTTCTTAAAAATTAAGAAACAATTAAAAAAAGAGTTATAAATAGTGTTTCTCTTCTCCAATTTAGCTGTAAACGAAGTTTCTTTTTGTGGCATCGTTAACGACTTTTCCTCACACATCTAAAAATATAATCTGCAAAATAATCATCTTTAAGGTCTTCGTTGTTCTCTCTTAAGAGAGATTTTGTTTTTGTAGGTTTGCATGTTCCAGCTGCCATTATTTTTAGTTTGAGTTATTCAAACCCTAATCCTTTTATAATACTTGGAAGCCTTGGGGTTTTTTAGGTGAAAAATGCCTCAAATTCAGTATTCAGAGAAGTACTATGACGATAACTATGAGTACAGGTCCAAACTATTCCATCTCTAACAACTTTTAAAGGCATTTTAAGAGTTTTTTCTTAGAATTTATCTTTTCACTGTCTACAAATTAGGGTTTGAAGATTAAGGTTTGAGTCTGATGTTTTGAGTTTATGTTCAGGCATGTCACACTTCCACACGATGTTGCGTGGCTTCTTCCAAAGGATTGTATTTTGAGTGAGGTATACCTCCGGCCTTCTTTTCTTCTATCTTGTATTTTTTTGGGTTTAGTTCTTTCTGTTTTTAATATTGTGACCTAATTGTTATTTATATGTTCAGAATGAGTGGCGAGAAAATGGGATTCTAAAAAGAATTGAAAAACTGAAAAAGATCTGGAGCAGAGAGTTTGATCTTCACAATATTACGAATAGATTAACTAGGATTACATTGGGAACATCAACAATAAATAACTGGAGATAAACTCGACTAAACTGGATTGACTGAAACTAAACTATGACACTTGGACTAACGGTTTCGACAACTAGCAAGTGGTTGAGATTGTTAGTCATCAGTATTTTTCACTTGTTAGTGATGAATAGATCCATAGCTGAGTTTTCTAGAAGCTGATCTCCATATGTTAATTTGTCAGCTAGAAAACCCTCATAAAATTTTTTTTCGCCCTCCCACTTTTCAATCCGCCCATGTCAAGGTTAAACCTCATTATCATTATCCTATCTAGATTTAGCCCTACTAGTCTGCCCATAAGCTCTAAAAGGACAATCCAAGTCCGTTTCAAAAGCCTCCCTTAAGTTAGGAAGTGGTGCTTTAAGGCATTTTTACCCTTTGCAACCATCAAAAGGCCAAAAACCTCCATCTGCTACAGACCAATCATGACAGACCTCCCACTCTGCAAATGAAAATGATCACAGCCCTAATTCACGCCACTTACACACCCCTAAGTCTCAGCACTGCATGGACCACAGTCTCAAGCTGATTATTAGGTGTTTTACACTGTTCATGGGTTTTACAAGTGCAGGAAACATGTCATCATCTCAGAAGAAAATTCTTGACTCCACATTAGAAGAACAGCTGCTTCCCAATGTGAACATAAGCCTGAGATATATCTGCAGGACAAAGAGTTTCTCATAAAGACCTTGTAGCTCCATTCAGTATGAAATCACAGTAGAAGAAAGACAACACTATCAAACAGACTTGTAATTCACAGGGCCAAGAGCCTCCTTCATCCATAAGCAGAGGGTTAATGCGCCTCCTTCATCTATAAGCGGAGGGTGATGGCCAAAGTCTAATTTGAGGAGTTGCAACTAACTGTAAGACATTTTTGTTTCTAACAAACAGGGAGACAGTGAATTTTGCCAAGAAGAGGACCCTCCTTCATTCATTAGCAGTTGGGCTAGGGCAGTGATTTTTTCTAGCTTTCCTCCCTGTCTGATAGATAAAGTATAAACATAATAATGGGTAGTTGAAATAGAAAAGTACTGAAAAAAGACCAAAAGGAAAGCAGGGGTACCACTACAATCCAATGGTTCAAGTTCATCTCTTAGCAAGATTCATGTCAAAAGATAGCCTGCTGCTCCAACAAAACCAAATTGAAGAAAGGCTGACAAGTTATGTCATTACACAGGAAAAAGAAATTATGGTTGTTTTTCAAAGAATACTAATCTCCCTACTCACAGAGGATATCTTTCAAATGACTTATCATAAGTTGACCAAGGCAACTGGGTGATAGTTCAGTTTCTCCCTCAGCAAAGAGCACTGCAATGAGACAGTGAAGACCTCCTTCACAGAAAAACAAAAGGGTAGCTCTCCTTGTTCACTTTCTAACTCTGGTGTATCATCTCCTATTTTGTCTTCTACCCACAGTCAAAGAAGAAAACTCAAAGACACCTAACAGTTGCATCAGTTTTCACAAGGCATCATTTCCTCCAAAGAATCAGGGACAAAGATGCCAGTTTAGGTTACGAAAGGGAGAAGGGACCTCCTTGCAAAGTGGCAAAGGTGCTCCATTGGTATATTGTTGAGCAAATGTCACATTTTGAAAAGGAAAATGGAAGGGTCAGCAGTGACAAAAGGTCACTTTTCAAATGTACCAAATACAGTGAATAGAGTTGGCCCTTGGAAAAGATCACAACCATTACCACTGTTCAACTAAAATACACAGATCATCTTCACCAACAGTTTTCAAAAGTAGGGTGGCCTCCTTAAGCACATTCGGAGTCACTTTGTTTCATTTCAAATAGACAAAGGTAGTGGTGTAAAGTGAGAAATCTTTCAAACCCTCTTGAATGAAGCTCAAAGATGCGTTGGTTGTTTCACTTTCAACAGGATTAAAGACCGTTGCAAATTCGTGTTGAAATCCCAAAGCACGAGCCATAAACCTCTCTTGCTGTTCACAAGACCATGAAAGAAGTTTTTGAGTAAAAAACAGAGTTTTTGGGGGTTAAAATATTGCGCGGCGTGCCTGTGCAACCACGCGGCGCGTTCAGACGCTAAAAATACAAAGAAATGCACAGGCGCGCGGCGCGCCTATAGGTTTGGGTCCTGTCGGCCGACAGTCGACCCGACAGCCCATATTGCGTGGCGCTCTCCACAATAAACGTGTTGCGCAGGGTGTGAGCCTCCAAAACGCCTCCAAAATAGTCCCGAATTTGCTCAAAAGGTTAACCAAAGAATTTCCATCGAATTTCCTATATTTTCTATGAGCTCCTTAGTATTGTAAAAGTTCTAAAGGCTGAGTAATGCTGCGTTTTTTCCCAAGACTAAATGATGGTAAGAAATTGAAGTTTCTAGGTGTAAATAAAGGTATGATGGTATGAAAAGGGTCTAAGGGCTGTTGTTACAATTTTCTTAAAGAAGGGTGTTCATTCTCGTCCCAAAAACTTCACCACCCTCAAACTGTAATTTCTGTTGATGAGAGAACAACATTAAACCACTCACAAAACACAGTGGAAAAATCTTGAAAGAAGGAAGGAGCACAAGGTGATTAAGGGTGAAAAGTAGGTCAGTTTTCAGACAGCAATATCCCTCATATAAGCATTTTTGATCTTTCAAAAGAGTTTCCTCTATTTTATCAAAGGAAGAAAACAGTGTCTTAACTTCAGTTCCTTAAGGCATATCCAGTAGGTAAAAGTCATCATTCGCATTCAGAGGTAAGGAAAAATTGGTATGAAGAACATTGAGGTATAGAGAAGGCAATTTTTTGTTTAAAGGGGAGTTTTACTATTGAATGCTACAGGCCTTTGCTATTACATCATAAAAACAACATAAGCCCTTTTTCCCTATCTTATGAACAATGACTTTGACTGTGTTGATAATGTTGAAATATGTTAGTTGAAAGGCATGCCAAAGGAGTAGAGTTCTGTTTAAAGAAGAACCTTGATTTTTTGATTGCTGCAAGACCACTACTACCACCTCAGAAACATTTCAAAACTCTGTCACCTTGCTCTTTTAAAAAACAGTGACTTGGACTGTGTATATTCTCTATCTGACTGTGCAGGTCGTGTGGACTTGATTGGTGCAGTTACATACCAAGAAAAAGAGCAGTGTGTTGTTAAAGGTAAGTTTTTATTGTTGAAAGCTATGGCCTTTGTTGCCACATCATAAAAACATCTCAAAATTCTGTCATCTTGTCCCTTAAACACAGTGACTATTGACTGTGTAAATGCACTGTGGTTGACTGTAGTTATATTGTATATTTATTGGTTGAGTGGCCTAAATAGAGAGCAGTGTTGTTGAATCAAAGGTTTTGTTTTCTTTCCTCTACAAATATAAAGGTGCCATATTGCCACCAACACCAAAGCTGGTGTCCTTCCACAGAACATCATTTTGACTGAGTATCTTGATTGGTTGTGTTTTTGTTCTTGAATCTACTTATTGAGTGACCTACCAAATGAAGGGCAGCATTTTGAAAGGGAGAACAGTGAGGCAGGGCAGCAAGGTGAAAGAAAACACATCGATGATATGCAGCACAGTGATGAAGAGCAGCGCCCTGAAGTAACATAAAGATGATGATCAAGGACAACAGTTTCAAGAAGAAAAAGAAGAAAGACACCTTTAAAACTTGGAGTTTGACTTCAGTTTCGGAGCATGTTGCCAAGGACCCTTGAGGGCCATGCATACCAATTTTGGGCCCATTTTGACAACTTTTGGTTTTTTGGCATTTTTGAGTTTTTGATCAAAAACTCATAAATTCGCCATTTCATTTTGAGGATTCATCAAGGGAGGAGGATGGTACCATCGGATGCCATAATTTCATGAGCATTTCCTCAATGATTTTCAGAGCATTTGGAGATCATTTTCCCCTTCAAAACAACGAAAAAGGCTCGCATTTTGCACACTCTGCCCGGTCTATCAGCATACTGTTATTTTCTGGCATTTTACACACAGGTGCAGATTTGGAGAACTTTTGGGCATCAGATTGAGGAAATTTCAGTTGCACCGAAATGTAGACACTCAGATCTTTCCAACGAGCTATCATGAGCCTCATTTCAACCTTGGGAAGGCTGCCAAATGTTTACGGCAAGTCAGGGGACCTTTTGCTGGTGAAAATTTGAAGTATTTTTGTAATTTTTGAACCTCTAAAATCTGCTTTTTCCAAATGTGCGTTTAGCTATTTTTGCACTTGGAAAATGATGCAAAGTCAATTTAATTCCCCTTTTTAGCATTTTTTAGATATTTTATGGGATATTTTGTGCCTTGGGCTTTGCAAAGCCTCAAGGACAAGTTTAGATATTTATTTTGAACCAATGGCTAGCTAGTTGCCTTGGTTGGTTTTCCTCCTTCTTGGCCTATATATTCCAAGAGGATTCATTGTAATAGAAGGCTGAACTTGAGAAGAGAAGAAATATATGGTCATATGAGCTTTGGAGAAAATACTTGTGTTATGCTTTTGGATTGCCTTTGGAATGTTCTTGGATGGATGATGAAGGATTGTTGATGGATTCCATGACATGGTAGAATGGTATAGTGTCTCTTGCTTTGTTGTTGTCTTCTAGTTTTCATTCATGATACATCTTTCTTGTTTGCTATAGATCAGTAGAGAAAAAATTTGAGATATGCCCATGGAGGCACCTCAAAATTCCTGAATCTTCATAGCTTTTATGTTTTCTTCTTCCTTAGTTGCATTAAAGAATTCTTAACTGCTCTTTAATAACTTGAGGATATTGTTGCTAGTTTCATTAATAGTTCTATGCATGTTGAGTAGGATGTATGGTGTGCCCTGCTTACCTATGACTGTCCATAGTTCCATCCATGAAACTATCTCTTTGACTGATTAAGATTATCATTTTGTTTGAACCAAGGAGGCCTAGTCCCGATCTAGCCCTTTTCCTAAAACTATGCAAATCTTGTTGTTAAAAGTGCCATATAACTTGAAGTACTGTGTTTAGGGGTTCCGGCATAGTGTTTTGAGTTGTTAGTCCGTCTTATGTGTTTTCCCCAAAGTCTGATAGCCATTTCCCAAAGTTAAAGGGTCTTATACTTCTATGCATGGCTTGAATGTTTGTTTCTATGTGTTGATTAGTTTATAGTTACATTTTGCATGATTAAGGGTTTTTCTTACCATGTTTATGTTATCTACTGAACCAGTGATGCTTGAAACTCTTTGTTGTTCACAAACTTGATGTCCATTTACTCCATTTTTCCCAAAGATCCTTTCTACCTTGAATCAAATCGGCCCTTCAACAACCTTGCATCGTCATCTAATAGCTTTCTTGACCTTTTGACCCCATAGCCCAGTTAATCTACATCTTGTTATCTATTTTATATCTTTGATCAGTTTCATCCCTCACAACTTAAAAAACCAAAACCAAAAAACATACTCCATAACTAGCCTAAAATCAGAACACGATAAGAAAACACATAGATATCCCTTACACATATAGAGAGAGCCTTCTCTGAGTCCAGGAAGGCTAGGTCCTTGGGCTCCAAAGCTTGGTTTGATGTTACACTGTCATTTGGCTTGCCAATCAGCCAAATCACGGGACCCTAACAGAGATTACGTTCTTTAACACCCCCCCTTAATTTCAAGCACATAAAAATTTAATTCAGATACCTGTTGTTCTATGTCTCAGTGAGGCTTACAATTTTAAAAAAAATTGACTTCAACTAGATTTTGTTTTCTTCTTCTCTTCTTCCAAATTCTGTAGCCTCTAAATTGTTTCAGATTTTTAGCTTTGCTATATCCTTGAGAACTCTGTTTCTTAATTTGTTGGTGCATGTCTTCTATTGTTCCACGCTGTCTAAGCATGTTCTGGACATCTTTAAAAAATGTGGGCTACTGCCACATATTGTCTTTTGTAGTGCTCTTTTCATCATCAATATGCTACAGCATAGGATTAGAATAATATCTTATCTATTCAAAACTCCAATGAATGAAAATTTCATTGACATGTTCATCATGCATGTCATCTTCATCATTCATATCTACATCTTCTATGTAGATCTCATCTAGACACGGTGTTGCAAGCCATGTTTCAATAAACTTTAGCTCTTCTTCATAATTAATCTGTGTACCTGCACACTGAAAATCAATGTTAGAATAAAAAATATTTTCAAAATGACATTGGTTCTGGTCTTTTTTCTCTTCAGTGACAGCTTTCTCTTGTTGTGTTTCATTTTCTGCTTCTACCTCTATCTCTGTTTCTGCATTCCCTTTGCAGACTTCGTTCTTTGCTTCTGTCTCTTTTTATTTCTCTGTTTCTTCCTTCTGATATGCAATGAGAGCTTTCTACTGTTGCACTTCCTTTGCTGCATCTTCCTCTATCTGTGCCTCTGTCTCTGTCTCTGCCTTTATCTCTGTCTTTATCTTTTTCTCTGTCTCTTCTTCACTAACCCCTGCTGCTGCAAACAGGTTGTCTTCCACTAACTGTAGTGGGGTTATCTCACCAAATAGCATCATGTTGATATCATAATTTTGTTGCATCATATGCAACCAATCATCATTAACCAAACATTCTCTGTCAAAATAAAAAATATTAGTTTTGGATTTACCATATCATCAACAAGCTCTGTTGCTGGAATCAACAAGTCATGATCAACAAACTCTATTGTTGGAACCATCAGATCTTCATCAGCAAGCCATGTTGCTGGTATCATCAAATCTTCGTCCACATGTAGCTGAGTATAGTGGGGTTCACAAGCATCTTTGTGCTCTCTCTCTACTTCATCTACACTTTCTTCGCAGACATCAACCACCTGTGATTGCACACAGTGGGATTCAACAAACTCTTCATTTAGCTGTAGATCTTTAAAGCTCCCCTTTGCTTCAATGCTCCCCCTTGTACCAAAACATCTCTCAAGGGTATCCCATGCCTCCTTGGCTGTCCTAGCATCTGAAATCAAGGGAAGTATACTTTCATCGACTGATTCTTTTATGCAACGTAATGCATAGGCATTTTTTTTCCTCCATATTTCTAGATCTAAAAAGATCTTGAACATATTATGTTTCTGCTTTAGCATCTTCTCTTTTCCCGTGACATCATTTCTAAAAAAATATTTTCTTCAAAAATCTATTTCTGAACATTCCCTTTCACAAGGCTCTCACATTGCTCATTTTAAATTTCCAAAAAAAATATTCCTGTAAATTTTCACTTTCATCTCACATCACAACTTTAAGTTTAAAAAAAAAAAAAATACTCCAAATTTTTTTTCTTTTAAAACTCTTCACCACATACTCTTTCATAAATTTTAAGTTTTATTTTTATAGAATTATTATTTTTTTTTTAAATTTCCCTTAAAATGTTGAAACCTTTGTATAAAGCATTTTAAAACTTAAAACCTCACATGGATACTTTGAATACGACTTCACATGCATACTTTGTATATACATTCATGCATTTTAAAACTTAAAACCTCACATGGATACTTTGAATATGACTTCACATGCATACTTTGAATATAGATTCATGCATTTACCTTTTTTTTAAACAACCTGTTGAATCCGACAAGGTGGTGAATAGTGGAGTTTATCCAAAATTCATTTCTGAATGTTCAGATGAATGTCAACGTAATTTTTATCGAGTCTCATGAGTAAAATTAGTACTGACCTATTCCACATGTTGTGGCTAGTTTGAGCAGGTAGATGTACCATGCGTGCCACTTAATGTAGGTAATGAATTTCTTGTCGCGCATTTAGCTTAACACAGTCAACCCACGGAGGCTTTGAAAATTAACGCGGCCGTGAGCTCAACTCTTGGCTCAAGCATTACAATGCAGACTTTTGCGGTCCCGACACTTAATAGTCGTGACTAAAAACAAAACGATGCAAGGCAAAAGACTGGTGTGGGTATGGCTTCTATTCTCACAACAATCCTTTGTTTTGGCGCATTGGCGCGAGTATCAGCTTCACAGTTTCACCAACCAAATTATCCTCTCTACTGCTCCTTCGTGGCTCTGTTATTTCTCTGCAGGGAGGCTTATGCAAGCTAGCTCTGATCCCATGAAAAGAATTGAAAAACTGAAAAAGAACTGGAGCAGAGAGTTTTCTCTTCACAATATTATGAATAGATTAAATAGGATTACATTGGGAACATCAAAAATAAATAACTGAAGATAAAATCGACTAAATTGGACTGACTGAAACTAAACTATGACACTTGGACTGATGGTTTCGACACCTAGCTGGTGGTTAAGATTACGTTCTTTAACAGATTCAACAGTCTCACGGGTGGATCCACTATGATATTCACTGCCCTGAACCACACATTATGCTATTCCAAAGGCCTTTGTATCACCAAAAAAACAGAGAACAGAAATCAGATCAAAATTTATGACGTGCGTTTAAGCTTCATGGTTAGAAGTGTGTAGTAATTTGGCGATAGATTTAGATTTAGAAACTTGAGGTAGCTTATGTACAAGGAGGGTAAATTCTAGTGATTATATAATGTGATTCTCGCTATTATATATTGGCATTCCCTATCTTTTAAGAGTATTTTATTTATTTATAAAAATATTGAAGTATTACATCTACTGTGATTCTGGTGATTATATATTGGCATTCCCTATCTTTTAAGTGTTTTTTATCTATTTATAAAAATATTGAGGTAGTACATGTGGTTAAATTCTAAATTTTGATTTAATGTCTTTTAGATAAATATTAAAAAATAAGGGGTTAATATTTTAGATATTTGTTAATTGCAAATTTGGGATATAGTTTATGAAAAATATAGTTTGTGATTAATTTTGAAATTATTTTTAAAAGAATCATGGGAAAATTTTACTCTTTTCAGTTTAGCAAACTAAAAAAATAGTAAAGGAACTTGGAACTTGTTTTGGAAAATTTAGAAGATGTCCTTTCCACAGTTCACTAACAACAACTTTCAATTCTATCCCTATCCCCTTACCTTTATCTTTGTCTCTCTCTGCCTCCCTCTCTCTTTCTCTCAATCTCTCCCTCCCTTTCTCTATGTTTGGATTGGAACAAAAATGTGGAATTGTGTAGGAATAGTAAGACAAACAACTCTCCAGAAAATGACAAACAATAAGGTAACTCTATTGGTAGCAACAACTCTCTTTCATAGTCTCCTCTATAAATAACACTATACTACTATGATCATCTAAACACAATGCAATTTCATGTTACCCATTTCAAATAATTCCAATATGAAAGTGTTGATTGTAGAAAAAAATATAAAACTAATTACATAACATACTATAACAATTTGGAAGGATTAGTTATGCTTATGTACCACAATGTCATTGTTCGGAATACAACTAGAATTTATGGAATTCTACTTTCCAAAAAAAATTGAATATTATTTTGGTGCAAATAGTGAGTTTCAAATGATATTGCCACCTACATAGTCATTGAGACAATGTTTTTCATAATGTGACATTGGATCATGCATTATTATTAAATTTTATGAATAATATTTAAAGCCTAATATTGCCAACCCAAAGAATTATCAAACTCAAGGGATTAATAAACCCTAAGAATTAATATATTAAAATAAAAACCTAAGAAATTAATAAACCCTAAGAATGAATAATTTAAACTCAAAAGACTAATAAACCAAAGGAATTATTAAAATTATAAACCAACAGAATTAGCAAACCCAAGAGTTTAATATTATAAACCAAAGGGTTGGTGAACGCAAGGGATAAATATTAATATTATAAAGCAAGAAATTAGTAAAGCATAAGAATTAATATTTTAAACTCAAGAGATTAATAAACCATAAAAATTAATATTTTAAACTCACTCGATTAATAAACCCAAGGGGTTATTAATATTATAAATCAAAAGAACTAATAAAACCAATGGTTTAATATTACAAACCAAAAGAGATGTGAACCAAAAGAACTCGTGAAATCAGTCATGGTTGACCAAGTTCAATGAGAGAGACCTTAGTCATGGCCAGTAATGGTTGAACAAAATTTAACCATCCGTAATCATGGTTGACCATCACTCACAATAGTTGAATATGGTTGATCATGGTTTAATTTTATTAATTGTGATTGATCATGGTTGAAAATGGAGACATTGTCCATGGTTGAATAAATTTATCCATGATTAACCATGATTTACCATGGTTGACAATAGAGATATTGGTTAACCATCAATAAGGAATTGTACTATATTCAACCAAAAATATCTTCATTGTTCACAATGGATGACCATAATCGAGCATAGAGACATTGGCTGACCATGTTTGACCATTATAACAATTCTTGACTACGGTTGTCGATGAAGAGTTCATAGAACATGAAATGTTTTTGGTTAACCATGCTTAAACAAAGATGACCATGTTGATCATCGTTGACCATTGTTGATCATGGTTGACCAGATTTAACCATATGGACCTTGATCTTGGTTTATAATAGCTGATCATGGTTATTGATGTTCAACCATGCATGATCATGGTTGACCATAATCAACCATATGGACCTTGATCTTGGTTGACCATAATTGATCACGGTTACCTATATCCAACCATGCATGATCATGGTTGACCATAACCAACCATGATCCACCATTCTTGACGAGGGTCAATCATGGTTGACTATTTTTATCATGATCAATAATGGTTTTTCATGGTTAACCATAGAGACAATTACCATGGTTAGCCATATTTAAACATGGTTAATCATGGTTTAGTATATTAAACCATAGAGGCCTTGATCATGGTAGATCATGGTAGATGATATTAAACCATGGATTATCATGGTTGACTATGTCTCACCATTTTTAAGATGGTTTACCATCATTGACCATGGTTAACCATGGAGACAATGACCATGGTTAGCCATATTCAACCATGGTTAATCATGGTTCACCATAAAAACACTAATTTACCATAATGACCATCGTTGATGACACTTTATCCATGGTTGATCATGGCTGACAATGGTTCACATTAAATGACCATTTTTTACTATGGTTGATCATGGTCCAAAATAGTTGTTCTTCACACTCAAGCATGGTTGACCAAGTTCAGTGAGAGAGGCCTTAATCATGGTCAGTAATGGTTCAAAATTTTTAACCACGGGTAATCATGGTTTACCATCACTCACAATAGTTGAATATGGTTGATCATCGTTGACTTTTATTAATTGTGATTGATCATGGTTGAGAGTAGAGACATTGTCCATGGTTGACTAAATTTAGCCATTATTAATCATGATTTACCATTGTTGACATTAGATATATGGATTAACCATAAATAGGGAATTGTACTATATTCAACCAAATATATCTACATCACTCACAATGGATGACCATAATTAGGCATAGAGACCTTGGCTAACCATGTTTGACCATTATAACAATTGTTGACTACGGTTGTCGATGAGAAGTTTATAGAACATGAAATGTTCTTGGTTCACCATGGTTGACCAAAGATGACCATGTTGATCATGGTTGACCATGGTTTATCATGGTTGACCAGATTCAACCATATGGGCCTTGACCTTGGTTGACCATGATTGATCATGGTTACCCATATTCAACCATGCATGATCATGGTTGACCATAATCAACCATGACCGACCATGCTTGACCATGGTTGATCATGGTTGACCATAATCAACCATGACCGACCATGCTTGACCATGGTTGATCATGGTTGACTATTTTTGTCATGGTTAATCATGGTTGGTCATGGTTAACCATGGAGGCAATGACCATGGTTAACCATATTTAAACATGGTTAATCATGGTTGACCATAAAAATATTGGTTCACCATTATATCCATTGATGATGATTTTTGACCATGGTTGATGGTGGTTCAACATTTTCATTCACCATTGACAATTGCTCACATTAAATGACCATGTATGATCATGGTTGATTATTGTTTACCATGGTTGACCAAATTCAGCTAGAAAGATCCTAATCATGTTTGATGAAATTCAATCATGATTAATAATGGTTGACCATGCTTGAATTTTGTTGATCGTGGTTGATCATAGTTCACAATAGAGTCATTTTCCATGGTTGATCATGGCTGGTCGTAGAGACAATGATTAACCGTTAATAGGGAATTGTGTCTGACTGAACTTTAGGAGTGATGACTACCAAAAATACTCCAAAATAGTCAATTGTATTAGTAAATGTGTTTCACTAATGTAGTAATGTTGCATTGTGACATTGGATAAATTGCAGTGTCTAGCATTGCGACAATGTTTGTAACCTTGCAATGTTTAATAGATTTCTTTACCATTCAAGCATGAAAACATATTTAATTATCAATATTAATAAACAATATTAATAGGAAATTATTTTTCACTAAAATTAAATATTTTTTATTGTTAAACATACTCAAACATAGTCAAGGAGTCACCCACATTTTGAAAAGTGGTTGACAAAATGTTGTAATATCACATTGTGATGTTAGAAACATTAGTTTAGAATTCAAATTCTGATAATTTTATATTAATATTTTTTTTTTGGTCAAGTTTTTTGTGATCATCCAGGCTTGACCTATGGCCTAAGAAGCCTCGATCGAGGGGCATCTAATCTGTCAAAATGATTGAGGGATCGCACCCAGCTAGGGCCACACTCACGCTTATACTGGCTGGAGTTTATGCATTTCTCCTCCCCCTAGAACAGGGCATAACTACCGCCCGTGAGGTTTAATAATGGTTTGCCTTGCTAACGAGATCCATCCTCAATGAGTTGTGCTAGTGAGACTTGACAGACTTAAATTAATATTAATATATTTATTTAAACCTTTTGAAATTATTGGTTAATTTTATTATTATATATGTGTGTGTGTGTGTGTGTGTGTGTGTGTGATGCTCTAGACTTGAGGAGCCACGATCGAGCGACATGTAAGCCATGAAAGTCACATGGGTATCGCACCCATCATGGGCCACGATAGCCCTTAGTTGACTTTATTTTTTAGCATGTCCCCTCCACCTAGCACATGACATAACCACCCCACGTGAGGTTTCATATTCAGTCACCTTGCCAACAAAGTCGATCCTCAACTCGTTGTGCTACTGAGACATGACTTTCATATGAATATTTTAATTAATATATTGTCAAGTATTTTAATTAATTTTATTAAATATTTTAATTAACATATATTAATATTAATTAATATGAAAATATTAATTTAAAAATTTAAAAATTAATGTTTATTGTAATTGAACATTTTTATATAAATGTTTTAATTAATATTTTTCCAAATGTTTTTATTTATGTTCTTAAACATTTTAATGTTATTTTTGTTATCAATGTGTCATGTAATGTTAAAAATTAATTAATTAAAGTTAAAATTAATAAATATTAATGTTTTAATTAATTAATATTAATGTTAATTATTATTTTAATTATTTAATTAATTAATGTTGTATTAATTGATGACTCCTTTGATTAAGGTTGATTATTGTGAAATATGAAATTTTTTTAATAAAATTATAAATTTCCTTTATTCTCGTGATCTAACAATTATATGCCACTATTAAATACATAATCCTTCTACTTAAATATTTTCAGAATTTAATTGCCAATTGCGAACACATGAAGAAAGATCGATCACACATAACACAAAAGTTTTTACCGGGATAGCATAAAGCTAAAAACACCACTATCATATATTATGCATATATCATGGATCATGAAATAATCTCATACAAAAATTTAATCCAAAAGCTCTCATTACAATATACAATCATCTCACACTATCATACCAAAATTGGCATAAAAATGCGCCAATTTACTCCCTCCTAATAGCCTGCCTCCACTGCGAGATCCCTGCTGATCACAATCCCTGAATGAATTCGATCTTGCCTTGCCTTGAATGCGCAATCCTCATTGGCATCTCCAATGTCTATGGTTGCAACTGATCACCCACAAATGTTACAACTAATAGTCAAACATACCCTTTCACCTTCCTCTGAACTTGGTCTCCACTGGATCTCACATGCATGTAGTTAACAGTAGTATTTGTTTAGTTTCATGTGAGACCACGCCTTGTGAATTAATTCAATAATTAATTCATTGATCTCTCACTAGTGTATCTTTAGTTACAACAAGTTACAACTAGCACAACTGAGTTTAACTCACTTAACCAAGTTAAAATAAATAACAACTCACATAACTACTCATACAACTCTGTCACAACTTCAAGTCACTTAGTTATAACTCAGTCACTCTACATCTCCCACCCACCAACCTTAGAACTCAAAATTCCTTCACTCAACTCGTTTGCCACATCAGTTCACTGAAATAAAGTGCTTCAAGAGAATAAATTATTATTATTGTGTGATTATTATTAAAGGTTAATAATAATTGACATGCGATCTACTTTTAGACATGCAATCTATAAATAGACTTCGCTCACGCATCTAAAAATAGAATATCATCTATAAATAGACTCCTACTATAAACAGAATATGCTCAACATTCTGTAAATAGACATACACTTAAAAATAGCATGTGGGCCCCACCTAGTGTAGGTGTTTATTTTTCACTAGCATCATCATCTTGTTGAATCTCAACACTCCCTCTTAACAAGGGATTATCCTTGACCTCGATCCCGTCTCTATGGGAATTTTCTCTTGGTGAGCGCCTTCTTCAATATATCTGCATCCTCATCTTCTATAGGAATGTACTGAAGCAACATGATCTTCATCTACACACAATCTCTGATATGATGATACCAGATATCTATATGCTTAGATCTATCATGAAACATAGGATTAACCGAGAGTTTAATGCAACTCTCGTTATCACAATGAATCACAGTAGGATCTAAATGAGAACCAAACAAACCAACTAGGATATTTCTCATCTAAATAGCCTCACATGTAGCTTGACTTGTTGCCATGTATTTCTCTTCCACTGAAGTGAGTGCCACGGATCTCTCTTTCATGTTGTACCAAGAAGAAATTGTAGACTGATACTAAAGATCCCTCTTGCTGTGCTCTTTATGTCCGTTGGGCTGGCTACCTAATCTGCATCTGTGAGGCCATGGAACTTCACCTCATTCGTCTATCTGTACCATAAGCCATACTCATATGTGCCAGTGAGATCTCTCAGGACATGCTTGCCCACCGTCCAAAAGAGCTTGGTAGGCTTAACCATCGCTTGACTAAGTTGGTTCACCGCATAGCATATGTCTGGTCTTGTATTAACTAAATACATGAGCAAACCCACCAACTGTGGATAGATAGTAGCATCCACTACCTCTCCAAATATAGCTTCATCTTTCATCCAGTTTCCTGGAAGAGGAGTATCCATGGGTTTGGAGCCGTCCATGTGAAACTTACCGAGTATCTCCCTTGCATACTTTCCTTGAGACACAAACAGTTCACCTTCTCGCTGCCATATTTCCAATCCAAGGAAATAGTGAAGGAGGCCCATATCCTTCATCTCAGACTCCTTTGCAAGGTCCTCCTTGCATGAGTATATAAGCTTCTCATCACCAATCATTAATAAATCATCAACATAAAGAACAATGATTAAAAAGTTACCCTCCATAACAATCTGGTATAGGTTTGCATCCACCTCACTCTTGGTGAAGCCAAGTCCCATGAAATAGTTTTCGATCTAACTGTACAAAGCACAGGGTGCTTGCTTTAGTCCATACAACACTCTTTTGAGTCTGCACACATGCGACTAGCTGTTGAAGATCTCAAATCCTTCAGGCTGCTCAATATACACTTTTTCCTCAATGTTCACATTAAGGAATGTACTCTTCACATCCATATGATGAATGTGCCAACGCATCTGCGCTAAGAGATCCAGGATGGTCCTTATGGAAGAATACCGTGCGATAAGGTAAAATGTTTCTTCATAATTAATTCCCTCGATCTGTGAAAATCCCCAGGCCATAAATCTTACCTTATACTTCTCAACACTCTCGTTAGCAACTTTCGTTACCTTGTAGATCCATCTTGAACCTACCATTGGTTTATGAAGTGTCCTTTGAACAATTTCCCAAGCACTCTTTCTGAAAATGGAGTCATACTCCTCCACCATTGCATCTACCCATGTGGGCTCTTGCACTACTTCCTGAAAGGAAGATGGCTGAGTCACAATACATTTTCTCATGAGAGCCATGTATCTAGCGAATCAGTTAGGAGATTGTCTCTATCTGCGTTGTGAAGTAGGGACTCCTACATTTTGTACCACATCAAGCTTTAGCCTCTCAGCTTCTATGGTACACCTTCTGCCAGTTCTGATGTTTTTCTCTACGTGAGTGGACTCCTCCACTCCATGAACCTCCTCCTATGGCTGGTCCACATCTAGAGACTCATCTTTAGGAAAAATCAATTCCTCTTTTGCATGCAGGTCTAGCTCCCTCTCAAGCGTCAAATTCATGGCTTTCTCCTCATTGAATTTTATATCCCATTGCATCACAGTCATTCGATTATTTGGAAAATACATAGGATAGTTGTGGGGTGCTTCTATGTACCCTACAAATATCCCAACTTCAATAGTTGACTAGAGCTTCTTCCTAGCATTCTTGGTCACATCCACATAAACAGATGAGCCAAGAATATTTAAATGAGTAACATCTAACTTCTTCCTAGTAAAAGCTTCTTGAGGTGTACTCATGCCAAGTACCCTACGAGGACAATGGTTTTTCACATAAACCACAATGTTGCATGCTTCTGCCCACAAAAGCATTTGGAGGCCCTGATCATGCAACATCGCTTGTGCAACACCCACGCTCATTCCTTTTTTCCTTTCTGTGACCCCATTTTGCTGTGGGTTATGAGGCACTATGAGTTCTCTATGAAATCCCTCTTTTCTATGGAAATATTTGAATTCATTTGTGATATATTCTACACCATTATCGCTCTGCGGAGGCTTCATTTTCTTCCTTGAATATTTTTCCACCAATTCTTTAAACTCACAAAACATCAAGAATGTTTGATCCTTCTTCTGCATGAAGTAGATCCAACATTTACGAGAAAATTCATCAGCGAAAATAACATAATACCTATTTTTTGTTGTTGAAGAAATTGAGAATGGTCCACACACGTCTATGTGAACTCTCTCCAGGATCACCGAAGCACTATTCTCCTTTTCATGAAAGGTGTATTTTGCATACTTCCCCATGGTGCAACCCTTGCATTGATCTAACTGAGCAAGTGTTCCCATTGGAATTCCAGTAGATATTTGATGCATGACTTTCAATGCTCCATGATGAAGATGGCCCAATCACCTATGCCATAACTCGCCTTCATCCCAGCTCACCACTTTTTCTGCCTTGCTCATCATTGCAGCTCATCCATCTACCTCCAACTTGTAGATATTCTTAACTCAAATCCCTATCCTCTTGGTTTGAACCATTTTTTTATGTCGCAGGAAGGATTTTCCATCATTGAAAACAACATCATAACCTCTGTCCTCCAAAATCATGACTGAGACCAAGTTTTTCTTCAGTCTTGGAACATGCATAACATCTTTCAAAAGAAATGGTTTACGTGACTCCCTCTCAAAGGTAATGGTACCAGTGCCAGTCTCACTGTATCTTCCATCATCACCCATATCTATATGCATTTGGAGATCTTTCTCCTCCAAGTCACTACATATCTCCTTATCTCCCGTCACGTGGAAGGAAGCACCACTATCGAGATACCACGACGATCCCATTCCACTTGAAACCAAGCATATGGTCAAGAAAAATCAATTTCAAATTGCGAGGCAAGGGCCTCATGAGTTGCAAATCCAAAAACCTTCTTGTTCTTCCTTTTCTGTGGGTAGTTAGCGGTGAGATGCCCATGTTCGTGACACTGAAAACACTTCACTTTGGACAAATCTAGCTTCTTTCCTTTAGCCTCAGATTTTGAGTGGAATTTATTCCCCTTCACTTTCCTTGCCTTGGAAGCCAAAGCACAATCCTCTTCATCATCATGCTTTGATGAAGATCCATCTCTAGTGTTCTTCCTGAAATCCTCCTACACTAGATCCATTCACAGTCGTTCCCAATTTGACAGTTTTTCCCATCTATTGATAGAGTCTTGATAACTATGCCAAATCTTAGGAAGTCCCAAAAGGGAAAACCTCACTAAATCATCATCATCAACCATGATTCCCACACTCCCCAGCTCATCCCTACACTGTAAAAATATTGTGAGATACTTGGGAACATTGTCTCCCTTCTCCATTTTGATATTTCTGAGTTTATCCTTCAACGCCAATTTCCTATGGTCATTGTTTCTTTGGGAAAGATTTGTCAAAGACTTCCACATAGCTAATGGAGTGGCTTTCCCATGAAGGCTTGAGACAATATGGTCTATCACACCTTCGATTCTTCTTGTCTTCACTACTTTGTTTTCCATGCTTCAAGTAATGCAGCATCCGTCGAAGTGGGCTTAGGAACATCATTGTCGATGAACTCCTTCAAGCCATTATCTTCAAGCACCACCTCCATACTATCCTTCCATGCAATGTAGTTCAAGATACCCTCAAGTGCATACTGTAGCCGCAAACCACTGAAAGCCATTTTGATGTTTACTCAACTGTCACACCAAGAAATTCTTGCAACAACTTCGAATTATTTCCACCAACAAAATTGGCTACTGCTTCAGTTTTGTAATCTTCCTTGCTCTGATAACATGTATAAATTTTAATACAATTATGTACTACCTGGATTCTCCTTATCTAACAATTATATGCCACTTTTAAATACATAATCCTTCTAACTAAATCTTTGTGGAATTTAATCGCCAATTTCAAACACATGAAGAAATATCAATCACACATAACACATAAGTTTTTACCGAGAAAGCATAAAGCTAAAAACCCCAATGTCATATATTATGTATATATCATGGATCATGAAACAATCTCATACAAAACTCTAATCCAAGATCTCTGAGAGAAATATTCAATCATACCACACTGTCATACAAAAATTTACTGCCTCCTGACAACCTGCCTCCACTGCGCAATCCCTGTTGATCACAATCCATGAATGAATTTGATATTTCCTTACCTTCACTGCAAAATCCTCATTGGCATCTCCAATTTGTGTGTGGTTGTAACTAAGCACCCACTAATGTCACAACTGAAAGTCAAATAGATCCTTTCACCTACGTCTCAAATGGGTCTCCACTAGATCTGACTTGCATGTAGTTAACAATAGTATTTCTTTAGTTGCATGTCAGACCACTACTCGTGAATTAATTAAATAATTAATTCAGTGATCTCTCACTAGTGTATCTTTAGTTACAACTATTCACAACTAGCACAACTAAGTTCAACTCACTTAACTGATTTAAACTAAATAACAACTCACGTAACTACTCATCCAACTCTGTTACAACTTCGAATCACTTAGTTATAACTTATTCACTTTGCATGACCCACCAACCAACCTTAGAACTCGAAATTCCTTCAGTAAACTAGTTTGCCACATCATTTAACTGAAATCAAGTGCTTCAAGAGAATAGATTATTATTTATTGTCTGATTATTATAAAGGTTTAATAATAATCGACATGCGATCTATTTTTAGACATGTGATCTATAAATAGACTTCGGATATGCATCAAAAAATAGACTCCAGCTATAAATATAATATGCTCAGCATTCTAAAAATATCAATACACTTAAAAATACCCTGTGGGCCCCACCTAGTGTAGGTGCTTATTTTTCACTAGGATCATCATCTTGTTGAATCTCAACAAAATACACTAAACATATTAGATGTGCTCATATTTGACTATGTTTGACTAATGCCATTAACTATTTATAATTATGTATTAATTAAGTATTAATGCTTTAATTACTATATCAATATATTAATGATAATGATTTGGTAAATTAATATTATTATTAATTATTATTAATTCATTTCTTTAAACATGTTTAAATTAATGTTATTAAACATTTTTAAGTAAATGGTTTTGTTAATATAATTTAAAAAAATTTAATCAATGTTTTAAAGTTAAAAACATTTAATTACAATTCCAACATCTTATTATAATTATTAACCAAATCTGAAAATATTCATGTTTAGATATATTTGAATAATGTAGTTAAATGTTATAATTATGTACTAATGGTTTAATTAATATGTCAATGTAATAATGGTAATATAATAATTATTTAACTCTATTATTAAGTAATATTAATATATAGTTGTATTAGTTAACAAATAAAGTACAAAAAGTTACAATAAGGGGCCTGCATGTTTCGAAAGAGAAGGAGGAACCACAAGCTGGCCAAATAGAGGACCGTCTTGCCAGGGAATCATGCAAATAGCTAAAGAGATTAATCGAGTAGTGGCTCAAAACAGACTCAGTGCCAAATACAGCTAACAGGTATTGTCTAAAATAGGGAATAAGAAAGATAATGGCCTGCCACATAGGGCTTCCAGATCCAGTGAGATAGGCAAAAACAAAAGTGGAAAAAATATAACAAACTAGACAAAAGACCTACAAGATCCTACCAAAAACCAGGAGAAAGCCCACCTGGAAACACCACTGGTTAGTATTGGTTGTACCAAACGTGCAAGCAGTATTGGGACTAGAGCCATCATCATTTTTGGGGATGTTGTGGGGCTTGAAGCACCCGATGACTGTTGATTTGTTGTGATCCTCTGGGATCTCAATCGAGATGTTGAGGGCATGTCGTAGGTAGAGCTCAAAGAGAATTATGAAGCCTTCCATCCTCTTGGTCTGCATTCTGAGTTCTTCAGTAAGGGATTTGAGAGAGATCTCCAGGCTGTCCAAGCATGTATAATTTTTGGCAGAGGCTAGGGATTTTTCCTGGTAGGCATCCTTGAGGGTCGCATAGTTTTCATCTGCCATGCCATACTTTTTTTATAAACGAATTAGGTAGCTTTGGTTGTAGGTGTGCCCGGGTCAGAGATCTAGTCAACCTCCTCACTGATGGCTTTGCTGTCAATATTTTTAAATGAATTTTCCACCTCGATTTGAAGAGCCTCCATACGTTGCTTCCCTTTCTTGGAGACAGACACATCAAACCCTGCTTGGCTTTCTGCAGGTCTTAGACTACTTTGGAGCTGTGGAGGTTGCAGTTGGCCATGTAATGAACCTGGTCGTGAAAATTCTTCTTACAAACAGCGAAACACAAAGCACTCACAAAGGGGCTGAGTGTTGGGAGATCAAGAAAATTGGCATGGGTGAAATTATCCCCGATTGTTCGAGTATTAATATAAAGATGCCCAGTGTAGGGGGCCTTGATCTGCAATAAAAATTTTGTCTTTTCCAAATTCATGATAGCCTAGATTATTGGCCGATGACGGGCAACAATCCGATTATTGTAGATGTTGGCAGTATGGTAGCCATGATTTTTCCTAATTAGGAGAGGCCATTTGTACCACAGAAAAATATCAGAGTATTGGCCTCTGTAAGTAGGATTAATTAACCAATTTTTCCAGCACGAGCCAAAGGACAGATGCCAAAGGTGCAACCATCCAACATCTAGAATGAGTGAATAAGCCTTGTGAATAGACCGCATAATTCATTGATGGTCGGTTTCATGGGAAACATCCTTCTCCCCTGGCATACCTTTTAGATGTTTCCTCGAGATTTCTAGGCATTTCTCATGTAATCTGTCATATGTGACATTCTACCAACAGGTGTCAAGAGCATCGTTTGGGTGGTCGACCACATGGTTTGATAGTATGTCCACCACAACATTCGTCGTGCATCAGACTTCCTAGAAAATGACTCCCTTGAGAGTTGAAAGATGTTTGGCGATGAGCATGGTGACCATGGAGAGACACCAATGCTTAATGATCTTACTAGGTTGAGACCCATTTTGCAATCTTTGTGCAGCATTGATGGCTAACATCGAATCCACTTCCACTATTCTGTTTCCCATCCCTAACGTGATAAGAATTTGTAGACCCTACTCCAATGCTGTAAATTCTGCCTCATTGTTGATGGCTTCACCAAGAGGGTAGCTGTATATGTGCATAATATCCCCTTTATCATTGTGAATGACACCTCCGAGGGTAGCTAAACTAGGGTTACCTCTCGAGGCTCCATCAAAATTCAATTTGTAGTACCTTGGAAGAGGGAGCTACCAAGAAAGGAGAAAAGTCACACCTTGCAGATGCTGTAATGGAAAATTGGAGCCTGTAGCAGTGTTCAACTTAAACAGGTTTAGGATACACTGATCATTGGTTGAGGGATTATTCTCATGGTTAGCTTTACTTGTGGTGAGTGCAGTTTCTCGTATGTTCTGCATTATGTCCATTTTGACTTGATCCATTTTCTTGGTTTAATTTCGAAATATCCTTCTATTTCGTTCCTTCCATGTAGACGAGATGATGAAGCCTGGGCTAGGACTCTAAATAATGTTAACAGTATGATTGTTGGTGTATTTGGTTCACCAATTGGCTATGCTGTCCTGTATGGAATCTTTTTTCTGTCCATTTGTCTAAAGATATCCTCCATCCATAGCCATTGGTTGTTGACCCAATTGCATGTATTTAGGAGATGATGCATGGATTCTTCCTCTTTATCACAAAGGGGACAATGGGAGGGCCCTATGAAACCTTCCCTACGCAAGTTCTCCCAGGTGAGGATTTTCTGATTCATGATAAGCCATAAGAAAGTTTGTATATTTGGCTAGTTAATGACATCCCATACATTATGATACCAGGGATTTTTGTCTTCTATCTCTCATTGCTCTAGGTAAAATCTGGCTTCTTTGAGGTTGGAGGTACCTCCATCCAATTTCCCCTATCTTATTTGGTCCTCATCCTGTGAATAACAGATCTTCCTCTTATTCAAACAAGTCTCTAGGGATAAAAGTATATTTGCTTGCAGGCCTGCCTAAAAAGGGGGGTTTAAATGCCAACTGCGCCAATGTGGATCCTTGTGGCTATCTAACAAATATTGATAAACCTTGGAATTACCAAGCTCTTGAAACCTTTGTTTCAGGGGAAGGTAATCTTGAATTTCGAGTTTAGGACGTTGTTGCCATGCATCTTCTCAAAAGATAACCATGTTGCCATTTCGAATTTCCCAAAAGTAGTGATCTTGAATTATTTTCCTATTTTCCCAAGCCAAGTTCCAAATGGGGGATCTGGTGATGAAGCCATTCAATCTAATCAAGTCCGGAGGGTTCCAATTTTCTGCATATTTGGATTTCCACATTTTAGCCCAAGGTTCCTGAGGTTCTGTGATCTAATGCCACTAGAACTTGGCACATAGTTTTTGTTGATGGTGCCAGGGTCCTCAAGCCCTAGGCCCCCCAGGATTTTGGGTTTACACAGCTTGTTCCAGGCCACTAAGGCCCATTTCTTACCGTTAGCTTTTCTAGACTAGAGGAAGGTTCTTTGAATATTTCTGATTTTTTGGAGTACAAATTTGGGGGCCGGAAGAATAAAGATCATATACTGAGGAATAGCTTGAAAAATGACCTTAGTCATGACTAAATTTCCAGAAAAATTGAGGACCCTATTAGTCCAGTAGTTTCCTCTTTCTTCTAGGTTGGAGAGCAATTTCTCTGAGTGTTTTTTCTGCCAGGGCTTATCTGTTAGTGGAATCCCTAGATACTTTGAGGGCGTGCTTTCTATTCTGAACCGAAGGATGGCAGTATGATTTCTTTGGACCGCCAAATGAGAATTAAAGAAAAATATGAAGGACTTATCTAGATTTAGGTCCATACTTGATGCTTGACTGAAGAGAGCAAGGATGGCTTTGAAGCCTTGGGCTTCCTGAACGGTAGGAGTACCATGAAGCATGGTATCGTCTACAAACTGCTGATGAGTTGTGGCTAGGCAGTTTGGAAGGGGTTGAAGACCTATTATGGCATTATTTTCCTTTTCCGCTTTGATGATACAGCTCAGGCCTTCCATCAGAATGACGAAAAGAAAGGGGGAGATCAGATCCCCTTTCCGAATTCCTCTGGAAGGAGTGAAAGGGAAAGAAGGAGCGCCATTGACCAAGATTGAAGAGATGGGAGATTTGACCAAGGATAGGATCCAATTGATCCATCGACGGCCAAACCCAAACGCCTTCAATGTAGCCTGATTGTTCTTCTGAAATGATTAGAGGGAGAATGTGCTTAAGTCTATTGGCCACTACTTTGGAAATGATTTTTTACAAGACATTGCAGAGGGAAATGGGCCTAAATTTTGAAGGAGTATAGGCTGCATCTTCCTTATGAATTAGGGCAATGAAAGTGGAGTTTAGGGATTTGAGGATGGAGGAAGATTTGTGCGAATCTTCAACCACCTCCAAAACTTCCTTCTGCACTATGTCCTAGCAAGATTTAAAGAAATCAATGGTGAAGCCATCCGGTCCTAGTGCCTTTCCATTAGGCATTTATTTCATAGCTTCTTCCACCTCCGGCAAGGTTATTGGGCAACAAAAGGCTTTTTTTTGATCCTCTGAAACAAGCTTAGGGATGGCAGACATTACTTCCCTGATAGCCCCTTCTCTCTCAATATCTGGTTCAGTAGCTATGTGGCTAAAGTGATCAATGAGGATGGAGGAGATCTTGTGATGCGAGTGGAAGGTGGTTCCTTGATCATCTTTCAGTTGGGTAATCTTGTTTGTGAATCTATAATCAATAGTTGATTTGTGCAATAATTTGTTGTTCTTCTCCCCTTATTTGAGCCATTGAATGCGAGATTTCTGTCTCCATAGGATTTATTCCTGCTGGCATCTTTCGTTCCATTTCTGCATGAGGTTTTGCTCAATGCTTATTAAATTATGGGAGATGTCACCTTTGAGCTAAGCGTGGTTGATTCTTGCCATTTGTTCCTCCAAAGCATGTTTCTCTTTGAGATATTCCCGAAAACTTCGTGGTTCCAGGATATAAGTCTGGCTTTGAGGTGCTTCAACCTAGCTTGAAGCCGGTAAATTTTTGTGCCCCTGATGTGAAGAGGCTCTCTCCACCATTTTTGAATTTTAGTTTTAAATTCTGGGTGACCGAGCCAAAAAATTTCAAACCTGAAGGGTCTATTGTTCGAAGTGCCTAGGATGGCCGCCTCCAAGCTGATGGGCTAATGATCCAAGCCTCAACATGGAATGATGTCTGATTCCACCTTGACTCCTTCAAGAAGAATATCTTGAGAGATGAGAAAATGATCCAGTCTGGAAGAAATCAGCCTTTCTCCTCCTCTTTTATTATTCCAGGTTTAAAAGCCATTTTTGGGGAGGATATCAATGAGTTTTGCAGATCTGATGAGCTATTTAAGAGCCTTTGAATATCTATTTAGTTTCCTCAGCCCCCCTTTTTTTTCTTCAAGTGATGTAATCATGTTGAAATCTTCCCCGTAGAGTTCTTTGGCATTGGAATGTCTGCGTTGGAGCTTGGAAAAGTGATCCAGCAACAACAGCTTGTTCTCTAATACCTAGGGGTTGTATACATTAGTGCACAGATAGGTTTTAACTTCACTAATTATTTTCATGTCCAAGGTAATGAAATATATTGAAGCTTCAACATTTTTGAGATGGAAGGAGTGGGGATTCCAAACGATGGAAAGGCCCCCTTCCAATCCATTCCCTTCCACTTTTGTATAATCCATTCTTTTCCGCAGGTTTCTACTAATGTCCTTCATTTTTTTTTTCAACATTTAGTTTCTTGTAGAAAAATCATATCAGGGTTTTCATTTCTGAATTTTTTCCTTAGAAGCTTTTGTTTTCTTTTTCTATTGAGCCCTTTGGCATTCCAAGAAAGAATCCTCATATTTAATAATATTTTTAGGAGGAAAAGGTGAAAGCCTCAAGGGTTTTCATCTTACCTGAATTGAGGAGCATCTGACCAAGCTCCTAAAGGGCTTTGTTATTCGTTCTTATGCCTCTCTTTATTCGATGTTTGGAATTATGATTTGTTTGATGTAAACCTTGGATTTTTATTCTGAGTCCCTTCGTTGCCCCGAAGCCTCTTTTATGTCCTTTGATTTTTTTGTGGCTAGAAACAACCCCCCTTCTTATTTAGTATTAGTGATAATACTAAATCAGTGGGGACCCTTAGTAAAAAAATCCAAAAAATCCAAAAAATCAATTAATGTTTGTTTTTCCCTTTTTTTCAATAAAACTTACTATCATAAGACTTAGGAGAAAGTTCCTTGAATAATCCAAAAAACTTAAGTTTTATGATAGCATAGGGAAAAATCATTCTTTGGAGAATATCGCATCGCAAAAGAATAACAAGCGGAATTCTAAAAATTTTGATACGAAAACTACGGGCTAAAAAGAACATTCATCACATCGCAAAGTTTCAAATATCATATACTGAGAAACCTAAAATCACCGATGTGCGATAACATTTATCGCAAATCACATTTCGCAGAAAATACATTAACGGATGTTTGAAATATGTTATATTTTGCGATATTGCGATATTGTGATTTCGCAATGATATAATATTTGGGCTATTATGATGTTGCAATTTTCCGAGATTGCGATTTGTGATTTTACGATATTGCGATATTGCGATTTTGCGATATTGCGACATTGCGATTTCACGATGTTACAATATTGCGCTATTATAAGATTGCAATTTGCGAAGATTATGATGTGTGATATTGCAATATTGCGATATTGCAAAGCAAATCACAGATCGCATTATCGCAGATTCTTAAGGATCGTTGTACGAAAAAGCTCTCCATAAATTAGGACTCCGTTATGCGCTTTAAAGTTTAATAAATAAATTGATTGTCACTCATTAATGAAAATGGTTTCGTTCTGATTAAAGAATTTATTTCACATAATGTGATATATTTCATAGCTCTTCAGCATTTAAAACTTGTCGTCACATTTTTGATATCATTACTCTCACTTAATTCGTAAACCGTAGGCATGAAGAACAGAGGACTATACAAAGCGATATTCAGAGTATTATGGGAAATAAGGACAAAGCTCTGAGTTTTGAAGAAGCAAGACCTAAATTTCTTCCATATAGAGACATGGTGAAATGGGTACTAGATAGCACTGATATTACGGACAGATAGTTCAAGACTCAGGGCCAAGAGCTCATTGGCTCATTTAATCCAGAAGATTTAAGGCTTATGTATCATTTTTCGGAGCCACAGGCGATGTACAACAAACAGTTTATTGAAAAGTTTTCCAAGGAAAATGCAGACCTAGAGGAATGCACCTAGGAATGGTCCGGAAGAGACAAACCACTGAAGAAGGATAAACACGATATGTACAGTACTGGTTCTCTCACTTCTCCGTATTTTTTTTCTACTGCGATGCTCTGTAGGCTTTTTCGAAAGCCTGACATTAATAAGGTTTCGCCTGAATGGCTACCATTGTTGAATGCTGTTGTTAATGCTACTATTATGGATTGGGCTAAGACATTGTATGATAACTTGGCCATGACTATTTTGAAATATCAATCTAAGAGAACTGTCTCTCAGAGGATTTATCCTCCATTTTACTTATTTGCCTATGTGATGGATTCAATCTGCTATGTTTCTAAGTTTCCTTCAATAGGTTGGCAATGGAAAATTCAAGATCCCCTACCCATTCATGTTTATCATAAAGAATTGTGGGATTCAAAGTTCATTCCTCATTTTTACAAGATTTTCCATGGCGTCATGTTTCCCCAGTACAGAACATTATATAATAAGGATGCTCCAAGGTTTTCCCCTGAAGCATAAGTAGACATTCTCCCTATCACAATATGGTTTGGTTAATAATTGTTTACCTATGTTAGGATTTTTGGAAGTTTTTCTTCTCCGCATGTTTTACCTTTGTATGTTCCGAATAAAATACTGGCCCGAGAAATTGCATATCAAACCTGCGGAGAGGGAGGTTTGACAAAAGAATTAAAGGATAAAAATAAAGCCATATGGCCACAATTTCTTGTGGCCTGTGGAGCATTTTCATTATTTGATGTTAGTCATGCATTTAAAGAAGTAAACAATATTACATGTTTACAATTATTCAAGTTTTCAGGAAGGCGATTTGAACTGTATGATGTTGTTAAGAATTTCACTACTGTAGTCAAGGTAATAATATTTTCTAGAGAAGAGGATCTTTTTGATGATATGTTCCAAGAAAAATGAACATTTAAAGAGATTCTATATTCAGCTGAAACACGTTTTCCTCCAGAAGAGTTCCAGGAATTTAAGGTGTACAGAGAAAGGAGGTTGACCAATATTCCTTTGGATAATTTGCGCTTGGAACCCTTAAGGGAACCAACTCCTAGTGTCAGTCTCAGTGGCAGTTCAGGTACAGAAAGGTCTAAGTCAAAGTCCAGAAAAGAAACTTCTGAACGTTCTAAAAATTCTGATAATGACCAGGATAAAAGTGAAGGGTCAGTAAAGGATACTGCCCAACCAAAAGAACTTTCACAGCAACAGATTTCAACCACTCCGCAGTTAAATCTTCCCCCTATCATTGTACAACAACCATCCATCAGAACTGAATTGGATAAGAAATGGAAAACATTTAATAATTTGATTAATGTTAAAGGACAGAACACACAGACTCTTGTAAGTAATGTACAAACAAAAAAAGTTTTAGTTATAGGAATAAGTGGCAATGTCACAGAAATAGAACATATACCCATTAGCCCCTCTTCTGAGCTTGTACTTAAAACAAAGGAAATTCCTCCTCTAGATATATTCTATAGTCCACAACATAAATCAGTAGAAAGAAAACAAAAGGAAGAAAATGAAATTAGAAAGTGTAATCTCTCATGATGCAGAACAATTGGATGTTTTATGGCAAGATCCTACTACTAATCCAACCAAAAATCTTGCTAAACTATCTCATATTACAGGAACATATGCCTCTGCAGCTATTGATAAAGCATCTGAAGTATGGAAATTACTGAATGAAAAATAAGATCAAATACAGGTTCTACAACAACAGCTACAACAAGCCAATGGTAACAGTGACGCACAAAAAAACTTGAAAAATTACAACAGGAGTTTCAACAAATGCAAGTTGGATATCATAAAAGTTTAGCTGAAAAAGAGAAACAACTACAGGTTATGCAAGAGATACAAAAATATGATCCCAAGCTAACATAATTTATTACAGAGTCTATTTCCTTAAATAATCAACTACTACAGCAACAGGATATATTATGGCAACAAATTTCACAGTGGAACTCTTTTTGTTAAGAAAGTGATAAAATCACTAATCATGTCATAGAATTATGACATGATTATGATTTAACTAATGAAAGAGTTACTGACTATTTGAATTGAAAAAATATAGAGGAGGCAAAAAGGGCAAGAGCACCAATCATCAATGACAGTCATAAAGAAATGATCTTCAATAATTGGGATGCACAGATCAAAATTGCAGAATAGGCAGTGGAAGAAGCAGCTACAGTAGCAAGCAATATTACTGATTGTGTAAATTAAAGTTTTCACAAGGCTAATTTGATTTCAGAAACTATTCGAGGATACCTACCACAAGCACAACAACTACAGACAGAATGGAAGCAGAAAGCTGAAGAAAAAGCAGAATCAATTAAAGGATTGACAAAGTTAAATTGGGATTCTTACTGGGAATTTCTGGTAAAACCACACAGTCAATGCAGCACTCTCAATTGCATCATCAATTCGGCCGAGAAGATGGCGCCAGCACTCACCGATTCGATTTTCTCAGGACAGTTAAAATCTGAAGTCGGCTAGCCTCCTCTTCTCAAATCAATGCTGAATGGTTGCAAATTCAAAGATCAGATTCATAAGTAGTTATTTGATAGTTTTAAATTTCAGATTTAGTATTAGTTTTACTTTATTTTTGCCTAGAAAAAGGAAGGTCATTTAAACCGTATCCTACATTTTTGTAATAAGTTATTTTTAGATTTAGTTAGTAGTATTTAAACCCTTCTCATGCATTTAGAGAAGGGTCCTGAAATTTGTCAAAAACTTGTCCTCAGAAGATGCAATTTTGCACCCTGAGAGGAGGTTTTGATAAATGAATGGAACATGATTTATTGATATCTCTGTTTAATATCTGCTACTAATGTTTCACTTCTGTACTCTTAGTGGATGTTAAATTAAGAAGAAATAAGTCATTATTGCTTCTAGCTCATGAGTAGAACTAGTTAGAAATGGTACTTTTATCTCTTAACTATTTTTTCCCCTGTGTTAAAGTGATATTCATGTTTAGTTATTTATATATTGATGTTTGAATGCTTGATTTATCATTTGGCACTTTTGTACGATGATATCTATTTATTTATCCTTAATGTATGAATAGCTTATTATGCAATATGTTTTTCACAATTGTTTCATCTAACTTTTTATATGAAGTGGTTTATCTTTATTGAATTATTTTCTTATAACAGTTTAATGATATTTATTATCGATTTCTATTTTAAATCATTTTGGATCACATAAATAGAAATATTACATCCCGGGTTAGTTTAGAATTAGCTATTTCTGTTTAAATTAGAATACAATTTTCATATGATTAGATTAGAAATAGAATAAAAGCATTTCACTTAGGAAATTTAGAAAGGAAATATCAATTCTCAACACACACACATATTGGGAAACTGGTCCCATTATCCCCAGTTGGACCCACTACACCAAACAGAAAAGGAGCTGCTAACCAAGGTCAGGACAGGGTGGGTATCCCCCTTGTTGTAAGACCCGATTTTTGGGGCTTCAACATATTTGGCGCTAGAAGGAGGGCACGAAATATGAATGGAAAGTAAGTCAAAATCCAAATACCATTCTGAGAGTAAATTTCCCTCACCATCTTCTCCGACTTCTCCATTGCATATAGAATTTTTAAATCTAGAGCCATAAGTCGAGAAAACAATGGCCACTGCCACAAACCCTGACTTTTCAGAATAATTTTCTATTGAACCTCCTGAAGTTGAATCTTTGATTTATAAACTTCAGCAATTTTCAATATCACCTCAACGATATGATAAATCTCAAGGCAGTGTGACTTCGCAATATAATCCTGCTCATCCTCTTACCAGATTATAGAGCGAGAAGCTTGGCATTCAGCCAACTAAGTTACCTCTACCTACAAGGAAGAGAGCAAGGAAATCTCCTAAAGGGTCTGATAGTGATACTCTTTCATCCATTTCAACCTCTTCACCGCGAAGTCAACCATCCACCACTCCATTCCAGATTATTGCCCATCAGTCCACTCAAACTTCCACATCTCATTCTCAAACATCTGGAATCATAATATCCTCCTCTTCCCAATCACATACCTCATCTTCTGCACTTTCCTTTGTTAGTAGCTTAGTGATGGCCCAAATGCCATGGAATAATTCAGGGGCAGTCTTGATGCCTGCACCCTTGAGTCAATTACCATCCCATCCTAAAAAATGGCTACCTAAGTTTAATCCTGAAGCAAGCATGCTAGCAAAAGAACATATAAACAAATTTATGCTGTCCATAAATCTCAATGTAGTTATTAATGATGCTGTTGTCCGAATTTTTCCCTATACTCTACAAGGAGCAGCCGAATCATGGTATTTCTCATTACCATCTGGATCTATCACTAGTTGGGATATTTTCCAAGATCAATTTTTGATTAAGCTTGGTGATGACAGGTCTACAGCAACGTTGATCAATGATTTGTCTAATCTTAGAGCTGAGTCAAAAGAGCTTATCAAGGATTTTAACTCATGTTTCAATAAATTGTTAAACAAAATTCCTACTGCTTCCAAGCCTAGTGAAGAAGTGCGAAGTGAATGGTACATTTCTGCTTTACCATCAAACATAGAAATCTTCGTTGATAGGGATAATAAAACAAATTCAGCAGAAAATATGAAGGAAGCAATAGCGGTAGAGAAACGTATCATAGCGCTAGAAAAGAAAAACGTGATAGAGGAAGGAAAATCCAAGAAAGTTACTTTTAAGGAAGATCCCAAGAAAAAATCTAAAGATCCATTCGATTTAGAAGGATTGCAGAAAGTTTTGAAAACCATGTCTAATGAAATGATTGACATTAAGAAATAATTGGTTGAAACATCTTCTAAAAAATATTTCAAGCCTTTTAAAAGAAACCCTTCAACTGATTCAAAACCACCAAATGCTATTACAAATGCTGAATCAGAAGAAGAAGAAGAGGAAACTGCCGCTGAAAAAACTACCGATGAAGAAGAAGTTGTAGAAGTGCAAGGTATGTGGGATTTCATCCTCCCATATGAGGAAGACCAAGAAGCATCTCCGGTTATCACTCGAAGTAGAAATCAACTTGATACTCCTAAACCTACTCCCAAGTCAAAAAGTGCAAGCTCAATGACTAAGGATAAAGTTGCACCCAAGAAAATAACATCAAAAGCAACTCAGACTAGCCTAGTACAATCATATTTATCAACTCCATCAAAAACACTGATCATTTCAGATGAAATGGAGTATAATATCATAGAAGATATGAAGAAGACTAGGGCTAACATCACTTTTTATGAATTGAGCAAGTTAAAACACCAGCAAAAAGTACTTTTGAAAGAATTACATGTTGTACTAGAAAAACCTTTGCCCGATCCTGTAATCTTTGAAGCTTCCAATGAGATGGGAATACCTCCAACTAATGCGATTAGAAAAGTTGATCTAGAAAATATCGCTTTAATTGGAGGAAGGTCGAGATCTCATACTCCTCCATTTCTTCTTACATATGAAGTTTTCAATAAAAATTTGCATAATTGTTTAGTGGATTCTGGAGCTTCATCTAATATTCTACCAAAATTAGTATGTGCAAATTTGAACATTCAACCACAAAATTCTGCTGTGCGCATAGTCCAACTAGATCGATTGCAAGTTGAAGTGATTGGTGAATTAAATCAGGTTACCATAAGGCTGTTATCGAATCGAAAGGTATGTCAAGTTATTGATATTTTAGTTGCAGATATTCCAGAATTTTATGGCTTAATTCTCAGCAGAGATTGGTCAGAAAAACTTCATGGATACTTTACAACTGATTGGTCCCACATGTGGCTTCCTTATAATGGTAAACCAAATCAGATAAAGGTTGAACAAGAAAGACATCATAGATACATTGTAATAGAATTGGAAGGAGAAAATGAACCAGTTGCATACAACAATAATATTATTGGCAATTATTCAGTTGATTATTTATTAGGAAATTTCAATGCTCATACTTCACCTTACTTAGAACATTATGTTTTATCTCAGATAGAAATTTTTTCTCAAACAGATAGTTCTAAATGCCTTAATTTTGTAGATACTCCTATAAATAAATCTTTATTTTGGAAGTTATTTTTTGATGGTTCTACGTCTAATGAAAGAGCAGGAGCAGGGTGCGTGTTGGTTAGTCCAGAAGGAAAAAAAATTATGTTAACTTGCAGACTCAAGTTCGATTGCACTAATAACACCGCATAATATGAGGCTTTAGTCCAAGGATTATACAAAGCAATCGGATTAGACATCAAATATCTACAAGTTTTTGGAGATTCTGAAATTGTAATCAGACAGGTACGCAATACTATACATTGTTTATCAGGTCATTTAAAGCATTATCAATCTTTAGTTCAAGATTTGACTGAACACTTTATAGCATTTAATATTTCATCAATTCCCAAAATCTAGAATTCTAGTGCAGACCTCCTAGCTAACGTAGCTTCCAAGCTCATTCCTTCAGAATACTTTAGTCCTGATCGATTTTCAATCGAATTAATCTTTAGACCTTCGATTCCTGATAACATTACCAATTGGAGGATTTTCAATGATGATCCTGATATTGTAAGCTTTCTCACATCTGAAGGATCTTACACCAATCAAATAATTGATGAAGACCAACATGACAGACAATTGCAACAAGATAGCACTAATAATGCTATGCCAAAGTCAGTAGTCAAGTTAGAAGACCTTTATGATTTGAAAGATCGATTCAAAAGATCTACCAATTCAAAATTGCAAAGTTTGACTTTGAATTATGAATTAGTAAATCTAGGAACTGATACCAAACCACAAAATATCAACCTAGGCCTTGGTCTAGCTCCTGAAGAAAAATTAGTGTATGTTCATCTTTTGAAACAATATAAAAGTGTCTTTGCTTGGAATTACGATGAACTCAAAACTTATGACACTTCTATCATCCAACATACTATCCCAATGATAAATGATGAAAAACCTGTCCAACAAAAGCTGAGAAAGATCCTTCCCAATCTAGAAAATCAAATCAAGTCTGAACTCAATAAGTTATTGAAAGCCAAATTTATTTTTCCTATCTAAAATTCTAAATGGGTTTCCAACATGGTTCCTGTTAGAAAGAAGAACAGAGACATTAGAATTTGTATTGACTTTTGAAATCTTAACAAAGCCTGCCAAAAAGATAATTTTCCTTTGCCTCCCATGGAGCAAATATTACAGGTAGTTGCAGGATCAGAATTAATGTCTTTCATAGATGGTTTCTCTGGCTACAACCAAGTATTGGTCCATCCTAATGATCAATTGAAAACTACATTTAGAACCAAATGGGGCACTTATGCATATCAAAAGATGCCTTTTGGTCTGATCAATGCTAGTGCCACATTTCAGAGAGCCATGGACATCGCTTTCAAGGGATTAGTTAACAAATCAGTGGTAATTTACTTGGATGATATAACTGTATATTCCAAAAAATGAAGTAATAATCTTAGATATTTGAAGAAGATCTTCCAACGTTGTCAAAAGTATGGAATTTCACTTAACCCGAAAAAATCCTTTTTTTCATTAAGTGAAGCAAAAATTCTTGGATTCATAGTGTCAAAATCTGGAATTCATATTGATCCTGATAGAATCAAAAATATTTCTGAAATACCTTTACCTCACAACAAGAAAGCTATGCAATCTTTCCTTGGCTAGATAAATTTTGTAAAGAAATTTGTCCCAGATTTTTCAAGAATTGTATCTCCTTTACAAGCCATGATTAAAAAGAATTCAAAATTAAAATGGGGCCAAAATGAATATGAGGCATTCAATCTGATCAAACAAGCCATTGTTAATGCTCCATATTTAGCAACTCCAAATTTTTCCGATCCTTTTATTTTGTATACATTCGCCTCTGACAAATCTTATGCTGCGATACTCACTCAAGAAAATCAAGACAAGACAGAAGCCCCAATTTCTTTTTTCGGTTCAAATTTACAGGGAGCTTAGTTGAATTATTAAGATGTGGAGAAACAAGCTTATGCTGTTTTCAAAGCAATTAAATATTTCAGACCCTTTTTACTTAAAACTCATACAAAAATCATAGTACCATTTCCAGCGGTAAGAAATCTTTTAGTTCAAAAAGATGTGGGTGAGAAAAGAGCCAATTGGGTTACTGCCTTACAAGAATATGATTTAGAAATCAAACCAGCAAGTATTGTAAGAGGGCAAGGCTTTTGCAAAATACTAGCTGGAGCATCGCTTATTTCTGAAAAACCATATGCAGAGATACAAATGTATGAGGTAAGCCTAAACGATGTTGAATCATTATATGCTAATATCATTTTTTATCTAAAGAATGGATATGCTCCTCCAAATCTTGATTATACCAAGAAGAGAGCTCTAAGGTTGAAATCTAAGCAATATCAGCTTGTAAATGATGTTCTTTTCAGAATGAATTATGATTCTATTCTCCTTAGATTTCTGGAGAAATCTGAAGCTCAAAAATTCTTGCAAGAACTTCACGATGGGCCAGCAGGTGGACATTATGCTGGAAATACTACTGCACATAAAATTATTTGTGCAAGCTATTACTGGCCCACATTATTCAAAGATTCACATAGCTACGCAAGAAAATGGCAAGTTTGTCAAACCACTGCTGGGAGACAAAAGAAACCATAATTACCGTTACAACGAGTCAACATTGAGCAGCCTTCTGATCAATGGGGATTAGACATAATAGGTCTGATTGTTCCTCACTCTTCTGAGAAACATAGGTATATCATTACAGCAACTGATTATTTCACTAAATGGGTAGAAGCAGTACCTCTCAAGACTGCTAATGCTGAAAATATCATCGAATTCATAGATCAGTTCATAATCACCAGGTTTGGTTTACCTTCTGCTTTAATGTTTGATAATGCATCATATTTTTCTGGTAATGCTATGACTGAATTTGCACTCAAGAGAGGTTTCAAACTTAAATACTCTGCCAATTATTATCCACAGGGAAATGGGTTATCTGAATCCACAAATAAAAGCTTAATCAAAATCATTAAGCGAACCATTGATCAAAATCATAAAAATTGGCATAAGCCTTTAATATGTGCTTTATGGGAAGATCAAATAACACAGAAAGCTTCCATTGGTACTTCTCCCTTTAATTTGGTTTATGGGAAAGAAGTGGTTCCTCCAACTCATCTAGCAATTCCTTCTTTGGCCTTAGTTCAATACATTGATGAAGCACCAACTTCTTCTTTACAACTAAGACAGCTAGAAATAATTAAGCTAGAAGAACAAAGAGAACAGGCTAAAATAACTCATGCTCATCACCAAGCATTAGTGAAAGCTTCTTTTGATTCAAACATGATATCCAGAAAGGACTTTCAGGTCAGAGATCTAGTTTTAAAATGGGACAAGGCTCATGAGGAAAAATGGAAACATGCGAAATTTCAACGAATGTGGCTTGGTCCTTTCCAAGTAGCAGAGATCATAGGTCCATCTACTTTTATGTTATAGGATTTAACAGGAAAAAGTGAGTCTTTACCTGTTAATGGATAGATCCTCAAAAAATATTTTACATAGGAGATTATTCTTCTATTCTGTATATTAGTTTCCTTTACTTTCATAATAAAACCAGTTGTTAATGGTTACATTTGGAATTCATGAAAAGATACAAATTCTCTTTTAGATTTTGTTTTTTCACTTGTATAAATAGAATTCTTTTAGAAAATTGATCATTATTATTTAAAGATACAATTAAAAGCTTTAAACCTAGAAATGATATTCGTTTCAATTTTCAAAATTTTGATGAAAAGAAAATTTTAGTGAAAAATCGTTTTATATCAGTCTAATTAAAGGTATCAATAACAAAACGAAGATTCTATAAAGAAAATTTCTTTCCAAAAAACTTTACCATTGTCGTCCAGAGCTATCTTAAGGAAACAATGACTTCCTCCCCACCTAGGAAATTACAACGTTCAGGGAATAATCCAATGATACACTTTAACTTAAAGAGTAAGAGGTCTCATCACGAGCCAACTTATCATGATCATAGATATTATAGCTTGCTGACTTTGCCAATACTTCATACCATAACAGGGCAATGACTCAAGATTATTGCAATCAAAAGACAAGGGGTCTCATCACGAGCTAGCTTGTTCAACAAAGTTATAAATCAAGTGAATGGCATTGTCATAAATTGGCTACCAAACCAAGACATTGTTCTTTAAGAATAAAAAATAAAAATAAAAGCAATAAGTGTGAATATGGATTTCTCTTTGAAAATTGTATATTTCTATAAGTAGGAAACAGGATCATTGTTGGGTAACAAGTAACCCTGTCGATGCTATAGACGCCTGCTGGCAGCAATGGCTTTACCTACGACAAATGAGCATATATATAACTGATTTACAGAGAAGTCTTTGTTTTTATTTTTATAAACCAAGTAATGACTGATATAGATACAAGAACTAGCTTGAGGAAGTAAATAATCAAAGTTGAATATAGAGGAAACGAAATATCATTGATAGATAGAAGCATAATGTACTTTGTCCTTCTATAATAAAGTTTAATTTTTTGGAAAATTTTTCATTTTTGGAAGTTTAGAAAATTCAAAAGAAAAGCAGAGATAACTGGTTCTTCCAAGTGAATCGCCAATTGTTGTAGCTAGCAACAACCCCCCTTCTTATTTAGTATTAGTGATAATACTAAATAAGTGGGGACCCTTAGTAAAAAAAAATCCAAAAAATCCAAAAAATCAATTAATGCTTGTTTTTCCTTTTTTTTTTCAATAAAACTTACTATCATAAGACTTAGGAGAAAGTTCCTTGAATAATCCAAAAAACTTAAATTTTATGATAGCATAGGGAGAAATCATTTTTTTGAAAATATCGCATCACAAAATAATAACAAGCGGAATTCTAAAAATTGCGATACGAAAAATACGGGCTAAAAGGAACATTCATCGCATCGCAAAGTTTCAAATATCATAAACTGAGAAACCTCAAATCACCGATGTGCGATAACATTTATCGCAAATCGCAGTTCGCAGAAAATACATTAACGGATGTTTGTCATATGTTATATTTTGCGATATTGCGATCTTGCGATATTGCGATACTGCGATTTCGCGATGATATAATATTTGCGCTATTATGATGTTGCGATTTTCCGAGATTGCGATTTGCGATTTTACGATCTTGCGATATTGCAATTTTGCGATATTGCGACATTGCGATTTCACGATGTTACAATATTGTGCTATTATAAGATTGCGATTTGCGAAGATTGCGATCTGCGATATTTCGATATTGCGATATTGCGAAGCAAATCACAGATTGCACTATCACAGATTCTTAAGGATTGTTGTACGAAAAAATCTTTCCATAAATCAAGACTTTGTTATGCGCTTTAAAGTTTAATCAATAAATTGATTGTCACTCATTAATGAAAATGGTTTCGTTCTAATTAAAGAAGTTATTTCACGTAATGTGATATATTTCATAGCTCTTCAGCATTTAGAACTTGTCGTCACCTTTTTCATATCATTACTCTCACTTAATTTGTAAACCGCAGGCGCGAAGAACAGAGGAATATACAAAGCGATATTCAGAGTATTATGGGAAAGAAGGAGAAAGCTCTGAGTTCTGAAAGTAAAGAGATGGCGTCCTTATACACAGACACCGCCTACAACAAAGATGTTGGTATCACTACTTGGAACGGTATGCATAATATTCTTGAAGAAGAAAACCCCTTAGTAATGGAGGTTTCGGCTACTGCAGGATCAGTTGGTTCTTCCGAAGCATCTCTTACAGAGTTAGCTTGTTCATTTTTGCACTGGATAGCAGCAAGACCTAAAATTATTCCATATACAGACATGGTGAAATGGGTACTGGATAGCGCTGATATTACGGATAGACAGTTCAAGACTCAGGGGCAAGAGCTCATTGGCTCATTTACTCCAGAAGATTTAAGGCTTATGTATCATTTTTCGAAGCCATAGGTGACGTACAACAAACAGTCTATTGAAACGTTTTCCAAGGAAAATGCAAACCTAGTAGAATACACCCAGGAATGGTCCAGAAGAGACGAGCGACTGAAGAAATATAAACACGGTATGTACAGTACTAGTTCTCTCACTTCTCCATATTTTTTTGTTGCTGCGATGCTCTATGGATTTTTGGAAAGCCTAACATTAATAAGTTTTCACCTAAATGGCTACCATTGTTGAATGCTGTTGTTAATGCTACTATTATGGATTGGGCTAAGATATTGTCTGATAACTTGGCCATGAATATTTTGAATTATCGATCTAAGAGAACTGTCTCTGAGAGGATTTATCCTCCCTTTTACTTATCTACCTATGTGATGTATTCAATCTGCTATATTTCTAAGTTTCCTTCAATGGGTTGGCAATGGACAATTCAAGATCCCCTACCCACTCATGTTTATCATAAATAATTGTGGGATTCAAAGTTCATTCCTCATTTTTACAAGATTTTCCATGGCATCATGTTGACCCTGTACAGAACATTGTATAAGAAGGATGCTCCAAGGTTTTCCCCTGAAGCAGAAGTAGAAATTCTCCCTGTCGCAAGATGGTTTCGTGAAGAATTGTTTACCTACGTTAGGATTCTTGGAAGTTTTACTTCTCCGCATGTTTTACCTTTGTATGTTCCGGATAAATTACTGGCCCGAGAAATTGCATATCAAACCTGCGAAGAGGGAGTTTTGAGAAAAGAATTAAAGGATAAAAAGAAAGCCATCTGGCCACAATTTCCTATGGCCTGCGGAGAATTTTCATTATTTGATGTCAGTCATGCATTTAAAGAAGTAAACAATATTACATGTTTACAATTGTTCAAGTTTTCAATAAGGCTATTCGACCCGTATGATGTTGTTAAGAATTTCAGCACTACAGTCAAGGTAAGAGTATTTTCTAGAGAAGAGGATCTTTTTGATGATATGTTCCAAGAAAAATGCACATTTGAAGAGATTCTATATTCATCTCTAACACGTTTTTCTCTAGAAGAGTTCCAGGAATTTAAGATGTACAGAGAAAAGAGGTTGACCACTATTCCTTTGGATAATTTGCGCTTGGAACCCTTAAGGGAACCAAATCCTAGTGTCAGTTTCAGTGGCAGTTCAGGTACAGAAAGGTCTAAGTCAAAGTCCAGAAAAGAAACTTCTGAACGTTCTAAAAAGTATGATAATGACCAGGATAAAAGTGAAGGGTCAGTAAAGGATACTACCCAATCAAAATAACTTTCACAGCAATAGATTTCAATCACTTTGTAGTTAAATATTCCCCATCTCATTGTACAACAACCATCCATCAGAACTGAATTGGATAAGGAATGGGAAACATTTAATGATTTGATTAATGTTGAAGGACAGAACACATAGACTCTTGTAAGTAATGTACAGATAGAAAAAGGTTTAGTTATAGGAATAAGTGGCAATCTCACAGAAATAGAACATATACCCATTACCCCCTCTTCTGAGCTTGAACTTAAAATAGAGGAAATTCCTCCTCTAGATATATTCTATGGTCCACAACATAAAGCCGTAGTAAGAAAAGAAAGGAAGAAAAGGAAATTAGAAGGTGTAATCTCTCATGATGTAGAACAATTGGATATTTTATGGCAAGATCCTACTACTAATCCAACTGAAAATCTTGCTAAACTATCTTAGATTACAGGAGCATATGTCTCTGCAGCTATCGATAAAGCATTTGAAGTACAAAAATTACTGAATGAAAAATAAGATCAAATACAGGTTCTACAACAACAGCTGCAACAAGCCAACGCTAACAGTGAAGCACAAAAACAACTTGAAAAATTACAACAGGAGTTTCAACAAATGCAAGTTGGATATCAGAAAAGTTTAGCTGAAAAAGAGAAACAACTACAGGTTATGTAAGAGATACACAAAAATTATTCCAAGCTCATGGAATTTATTACAGATTCTATTTCCTTAAATAATCAACTACTGCAACAACAGGATATATTATGCCAAAAAAATTCACAGTGGAACTCTTTTTGTCAAGAAAGTGATAAAATCACTAATCATGTTGTAGAATTACGACATGATTATGATTTAGCTAATGAAAGAGTTACTGAATATTTGACTTGGCAAAATATAGAGGAGGGAAAAAGGGTAGGAGCACCAATCATCAATGACAGTCATAAAGAAATGCTCTTCAATAATTTGGATGCACAGATCAAAATTGTAGAACAAGCAGTGGAAGAAGTAGCTACAACAGCAAGCAATATTACTGATTGTGTAAATGAAAGTTTTCACAAGGGTAATTTGATTTCAGAAACTATTCCAGGATACCTACCACAAGCACAGCAACTACAGACAGAATGGAAGTAGAAATCTGAAGAAAAAGCAGAATCAATTAAAGGATTGACAAAGTTAAATTGGGATTCTTACTAGGCATTTCTGGTAAAAACACACAGTCAATGTAGCATTCTCAATTGCATCATCAATTCTGCCGAGAAGATGGCGCCAACACTCGCTGATTCTATTTTCCCAGGACAGTTAAAATCTGAAGTCGGCCAGCCTCCTCTTCTCAAATCAATGCTGAATGCTTGCAAATTCAAAGATCAGATTCATAAGTAGTTAGTTTATAGTTTTAAATTTTATATTTAGTATTAGTTTTACTTTATTTTAGCCTAGAAAAAGGATGGTCATTTAAACCGTATCCTACGTTTTTGTAATAAATTATTTTTAGATTTAGTTAGTAGTATTTAAACCCTTCTCATGCATTTAGAGAAGGGTCCTGAAATTTGTCAAAAAATTGTCCTCAGAACATGAAATTTTGAACCCTTAGAGGAGGTTTTGATAAATGAATGGAACGGGATTTATTGATATCTGCGTTTAATATCTGCTACTGATGTTGCACTTCTGTACTCTTATTGGATGTTGAATTAAGAAGAAATAAGTCATTATTGCTTCTAGCTCATCAGTAGAACTAGTTATAAATGGTACTTTTATCTCTTAACTATTTATGCCCCTATGTTAAAGTGATATTCATGTTCAGTTATCTATATATTGATGTTTGAATGCTTGAGTTATCATTTGGCAGTTTTTTACCGTGATAGATATTTATTTATCCTTAATGTATGAATAGCTTATTATGCAATATGTTTATCAAAATTGTTTCATCTAACTTTTTATATGAAGTGATTTACCTTTATTGAATTCTTTTCTTATAACAGTTGAATGATATTTATTATCGATTGTTATTTGAAATCATTTTAGATCGCATAAATAGAAATATTACATCCCGGGTTAGTTTAGAATTAGATATTTCTGTTTAAATTAAAATACAATTTGCATATGATTAGATTAGAAATAGAATAAAAGCATTTCACTTAGGAACTTTAGAAAGGAAATATCAATTCTCAACACACACACACATATTGGGAAACTGGTCCCATTATCCCTAGTCGAACCCACTACACCAAACGGAAAAAGAGCTGCTAACCAAGGTCCGGACCGGGTGGGTATCACCCTTGTTGTAAGACCCGATTTTTGGGGCTTCAACAGATTTTTGCATCTTGCCTTGTTAAGAAAAGAAAATTTACCCCTTCCAATTCTTCTTCTAGAATGTGTTCTATGCCCTTTTTCTTCCATTTCTCTACCATTGTGTTGAATTCCATTCCTTCCCGCTCCAATATATCACTAAATTCTAGATCTTCTGTGCCTATCTCACTCGAGGTCATTTCTGCATCCCCTTCTAAGACTTTCTCTGTAGTTGAGCTGTGCTGAATATTGTTCATCATGGCTATATTATGATCTAGTGATTCCTGTGTGTGGGTGACTGCACATTTCATTCTAGATCTATTTTCTTTAGGCTTTATTTTGTTACAGTCACCAAGCCCAGCACTTCAAAGGCATTATCAGGTCCTTTATTTAGGAATGTTGTCTTGGGTTGTTGTTTTCTATTAGTGCGTTGTCTACCATTAGGGGATAAAAACCTTCGTGATCCTTGCCCATGTTTTCCTTAGTTTTCTCTATTGGCTCATTCAGTGGGAATTCCCTGAAGAGGTACCCATGCTCATGACATTTCTGGAAGTGGAAGGGGATTTGATTATAACCAATGGCCTGAAAAAAATACTTCATCTCTAAACTCCAGCCATAGACCTTCTTGTAAATCCCCTGAGACATCCATTTCGACAGAGATGCGAGCAAAAGAGGTGTACCTTTTTTGCAGGGTAGCTTTCGAGGCTTGGATGTAGGTACCTAGTTTGTTTTCGATATGTGCCAGTGCGGAGGGCCTCGAGTAATTTATGGGGAGAGAGAAGAGGCGAATCCAAACAGGGATGTGCGTGAAAGTATCTTGTTTAGGGGCAAAGTTGGGTTTCCATGGCCCCATGTAGATACCTGCCAAGGCATAAAAATATGGTCTCCCATCAAAAATATGATCTTTGTCTTCTAGGTTTACAAAGACCATCGTGAAGAACCCTTTGGCCCCTAGGTGCATCTTGATATCACCCTTTAGATTCCATTTTTGTTTCATCCACTGCCATAGGGCCTTTTCCGTTTGCCAGAATCTCATGAACTTACAGATTACCTCATTTATTTTCATATGGTCTCTGCAGGCTTGCATTTCAGGATCTGTGATAATAACCCTCATGCTTTCTTCTGTTTTTGGCTTGCAGTGCCCATTTTCCTCTTGTTTCTTGGTTTTGGTGGCTGATCCTGGAAGATATGGGCCTTGCTAGGGTGGGTCCTCGGTCCCAGTGGTATCATTAGTTATTCCTTCTACTGTTGGAGGTACCTACTTGGGATTTGGGACTCCATTGTCTTTTTCCTCTAATAACTTGATGTCATTCATCCATTTTTTACCTTGTGGTTCCTTGGTAAACCCACCTGCTCTATTATTTTTGTTTAGCTCATGTTTTTTGGCATTTTCAGATCCAACTATCTGCACTCCTTCTAGTGGGGCCTTTCCTTTATCCATCATTAATTGTTTGTAAGAAGGGGCCCCATTGGCCCCTGCGTGCCACATTTCTTACGCTAGAAGTGACCCATGCCTATGGAGCTCAGCGAACATGGCACTACCCTCCGCCAAAGTTTGTTGCAATGCTTAGACTGTAGAGCGAAACCCTAGGCACAGAATTGTAGAGAAAAAATTCCTCACCCTCCAAAATTATTCATTACATATTGTTGAATTAATGTTTAATGTTATTAAACCATTTTTTATAAAAGTTTTAATTGCATATTGTTAGTTGTTTTAATTAACAATTTTTAATGCTCCAATTTATTAATATTTTAATGTTTTAATTAATTAATGTATATTAATTAAGGATTGCATTATATTCAAATACAATAAACATGGTGTTGAGCAAGTCTTAATGGAATTATATTTGGCTATGTTTAACTAATGTAGTTAACTATTGTATATTAAATAATAATTTTTTAATTAATATTTAAATATTTATAATCATATTTAAATTAATTTAACTAATTAATTAAATTATTTAAACATAGGAATTTATGGAATAAAGTTCCATACCCCTCTAAGTTGGATTCAACATGAAGATAAACTAATACTTGGACCGAAAGCCTTGCAGGAAATGGAGATAGTTGTGAAGAAAATTCAACAAAACATCAAAACATCACAAGACAGGCAGAAAAGTTATGCAAACAAAAAGAGAACTCTAGATTGGAGGTTTCTATGGTGTAGTTTTTCAGATGTAGGACTCAGAATAACCACATTAGTCATTTTTCTATCTACATTTCAAGTCTAGATCTAGACTTGCATCATTAGGACAATTTTGCTAAGAAGACAGAAGATCGAGGTCAACAAATAAGGGTGGAGAAAAAAGAAAAGGAAGGAAAAAGGCCGATCAACTCTTTAAAAATGTAAATTAATTAATGTAATAATTCTTATTTTATTTACATTTATTCCTATAATTCTATAAATTGGTATATTCAATTAATATTAATTTTTAGCTTAAGAAGAGAATTCACAGAGAATTCAGTGTGGGTGATCATGTGTGTCTAAGGATTAAGCCTAGAAGATTACTTTGCACACTGGAAGTTGTGAAAAACTAGCTCCATATTACTGTGGACCTTTTGAAGTAATGGAAAGAATTAGACTACTTTCATATAAGATGGCTTTACCCATTCACATTGAGGTTCATGATGTATTTCATGTTTCTTTATTAAAAATATATTTTCATGATCCTACTGATTTTATTGATAGGAATGTGATACATGTGGAATCAGAAGGGAATTCCTTCTAGAGCCACTTCAAATCTTGGCACAGGAAGAAATTGAGATTTGGAATATGACAGTGGCCGGGGTGAAAGTGAAATGGAGGCACTTTGCACCTGAAGAGGCTACTTGGGAGTGAGAGACTGATATGATGGAAAAATGTCCATCACTTTTTCAACAATTATTTTGTTTTTTTTTGTTTTTACACCAAGGACAATGTTTATTTTTAGAGGTGGAATATCCCTAGTTTGCTGTGCTTTTATTAGACATTTTGAACAAGTCCTAAAGGTTATAGTGGACCCCAATGGAAAACTATTATTTGGATTTATTTTATTTTAAATTAATTAAAATAAATAGAAAATTATGTGCAATGAATAGATTGAGATTTGAGATCTAAAACCCCAATCTATGAGGATGGATAAGGTTGTAAGACTTTCCCAAACTTAGAGAAATCCTTGGAAAGAATAAAGTAAGATACTAAAATTAGATTTGGAGATAAATATCTAATTACCCCAATAAAGAGGAAATTATTAGGAAGAGGTGGAATAAAGTTGGAAAGCAGAAAAGTTAGCTTTAAAAGTACTTTTGTTGAAGAAACAGAGGGAAAGCCTATGAAAACATGAATACAACATCCTGAATTAACAGGACGCAGTTAAGGGAAATGGGCTGGGGAAAGCAAGCTTAAGTAAGTTGTTAGAGGATAGACAAAGGGTTGTCTATCACTGGAGAAAAACATCTCTGCTCAGGGATGAGCTGTGGAGAAAGAGCTCTAAGGTTGGGAGGAAACTATTCAAACCTAAGCGGTATGCACATTAAATCTGAAATGGCTTTTACTTAAAATTTAATACTGTAATGAACTATTGATATCATAAAGTATGCATGTTTTTTTTTTTTTTACAAAATTGGTTGCTAGTTTGTATTCCAAAAAAAGAAGAGAGAAAAAGCTCTAGAATTACATGTAAAACTGCTTGTTGTGTAGTGTAGATGGCAACTGCATCTATGCATTACATGTCCTTTGATTCTAGTATTTGAGAGGAGTGAAAATACTGAAAATTTATATATATGGAAAATGTGAATACCTCCAAGGTTAAGAATTTTTTTTTTTTTTTTCTGCATAATGGGTCCAAGTATTATTTATAATAATATCCAATATGTTCTACCTGCATTCCCCCCAATACCTTAAACCCATCTCCTATAAGTTTTTTTTTTCCGATTTGTTCAAACTAAGATTCAATATTCCTTTCTTTTGGTAGTAATATACAAGCCTTTCTTATATGATACATATTCCACTTATATTTATATATACCACCTATACTACTTGCATCTATAGCCTTTGGCAATATTACTTTAAGGAGCATATGTATAGCACCTATAGCTATATATAACATATATAGGTCATATGTATAGCACCTATAGCTATATATAACATATATAGGTCCAAAACCTTTTGTATAACTAAGCTTGCATATATATCCTTTGGCAATATTAGTTCAATGAGCATATATATATATCGCATCTATGTTTATATATATATAACATATATATGTCCAAAACATTTTTATATAATTAATTGGAAGCGCCATAATGTATTGCATATAATTAAAATAACCCCTTTAATGTTTTTGTTGGGTCCTTACGCCTATATAACCATGACATATAAAAGCATGCGTTGACAATTAAACTGAAATTTCAGTTATATACATTACACAGCCTACCTTTAACTTACCGCCGTATTGGTATCCATGGAGCTATATTTATATTCGCGTAAGCATACCATACTCCCGCCTCGCGCCCAAGAATTCTTGATTTAATTACATCTTCCTATGCGAAACATGATTTTCGGGACTTTTCTAACCCTAACGTATTCAGTTTTGTATTGTTTGTGTGCACGCATTGGCCGGATTCTTCACGGCGTTTTCATTATTATTCGTTCATACTTATGCAGACAGCATCAATTGGAATGATATTCCGGTATGCAGATCGGCGACGTGGAATCATATACTAACCGGTACCATTTTCAGCGGTTTACCATGATTACGGTTCTGAACTGTGTGGAGACGCGGCATCTTTATGCATCGGTTCTCGAGCGTAGTATACATAGCACCACATTAACGGGATGAACTTTTTTTCTGTAGATCCAGATAGCGTATCGTCTGTGAGATGAGAGCACCGATCGCCGGCGCATATCGTCTCATACTCTAGCAGAGTTTGATGGTGGTTCATTTGACATGTCGAAGGACCTTGCGCGGGAGAGCCGAGTCCTCCCTCCGAGAACTACCAATTCTAGGGTTAGCCCTCTGTTCCTGTGCATGCAGGGCGCAGCTTCTCCCTAACCCCACTGCGCTCCTTAATGTCGCCAAGTATGAGCCTGTCGACATGGCCGAGTTTCCACAATCAACCTGGGGATTCTATGATCTTCCTGGGGCAGTGAAATTAGGGTTACAAGAATTTCTTTTAAGTCGATGCTCCTGCGCGGTTTTGTTCATCCGATCTTTCCCTATTATTTCTAGATGTAGAATCGTTGCATTTCCCCACTCTCTTCACCGGTGGTTGAGGGTATGCTCGGGTTCGGTTGCGGCTACGGTTCATCGTTTCAGGTTTGTTGTTGGTCTTCATACAGGGTTTCAACACTTTAACTCGAGATTCTTTTATATCTCTGAATCCCATTGCTGTTGTATCCCTCACGTTCCAAGACTTGTTTATTTTATTCGTGTTTTATTAGAGAATACAGTATCTCATTCTTTTCAGATTGTTTTTTCGCAGAGAGGACAGGCGTCGGCATCTTAGGCTAGAGACTGAGCCGGTTATCTGGCGTTTGTTAAGCTGCATTTTAATCTCCTGCGATGCTATTGTTGATTTACACATGCACTATGGTTCGCCTTATCAAAATTTTCTAAACTGTTATGATGTAAACCCTAGATGGTTAGCTGGGGCTCTTCGCGTCCAGATGTAATAAGTAGGCGATCTCATTTCTTTACACAGCGTGTGCATTTCTCTATTTTCTCTTGTAAGCGTCGATACGACTCCATAATAGGAAGCGTCCATCGACTCACAGGTAGACCCTATTTTCTGCAACACGACTGAGGTAGTGATGCCTCAGATTCGTCCATTCGAAATTGCTATCTTTTGAGACCAACCGCTAACTACTAGAACCTATAACATAGCTATGTTTGTTTTTTTTTTTTTTATATTTAAACTGTCTCAATTGTGGCTGTGGTCAAAGGCGTCAAGGCCCAGTCCGACTCACTATATTTCAATTTGTTTCATTTCGTTTTACTGACAGAACGGCTAATGAATCGAACCCTCCCGTCTGTAGTCTCTGTGCACTAACGCGATTTAATTCTGTGGTCAGATAGGTTTTGCTAATGGCAGCATTCTTCGCGAACGGAGGTAAGGATTGCGTTTTCTGTGGGATTTTAACGATATATCTTACTGCATGTCAAAGAAATCCAATTACTTCGCATCGAATTTACTATACAATGTGAATCATATAGTCAGCCCTTTATATATTACATGCGGTCTCGTAATAATTTTTTTTTTGTTAGAACTGTGTAAATCTCCACGCTGTCTCTTAATGATTAGGGTTAGAACTATTATTTACACTTTGTATTATCGTTGTACCCTTCACCTCTGTTCGTTTCATTTCACATTACAGATTCCCAAAGGGCCGTGGTTTACAAACATCGTTACAGTCCGAGGGACTCGTTGACAGCGGCCAATGGCATAGTGTTTTAATTACTCACCACCTATTAATGCAGTTTGACTATACGTTCATCTTATATACATTACCTTTTTACACAATTGATTCGTATTTATATTTCCCTTGCGACATATATTGTTCATATATATATAATTCGTATTTATGGTTTATTTTCAACATATATGGTTTATATATGTATTCGTATTCCTATCTCCCTTTGACATATATGTTTCATTTGTGTATATAGCTCATTTGTAGTCGAGGTTAGAAAGACCTAATTGCTCTAGATCTTGATACTTGTTAACATATATATATATATATATATATTTTTGTTAAATGCCTATACATGTATTCGATAGTTTATTTGATAATGTTCATTAAGCATAGATTTTAATCCATAACCATAACATTTCTTTCAAGGGTTAGAGGTGAATTTAAAATGCAATACACCTTATAATTTCTATGAGTGCTATTATAGTTCTGCAAAGTAGAATCATTGATTTATCTAGAAGAATTTCGAATTTCATATTCTAATGTCTTTACTTCCTTTACCTCAGTTCTGCTACAATATTTTCTATTATACTTATGCATATAGAATATCACCTTGTATCTACATGAGATAAGAAAATATTTAATTATCTGTGGAGGCGAAGTAACTTCAGATTTAAACCGACTTTGGTTTAGAGTTTCTGGGGTTTCTACTCTATGGATTTATGGTCTGCAACTAACCATAATCTGGAAGGTGAAAGCCTTAGGATGGACTCTGGTAAATGTAGTACTAAAATCAATCATACCAGTAAAATTGTTTTTCTTTTTATGTAGCCAATTCATACTATCATAAAACAAAATAACAAGAATTTTAGAACATACCACAATTGCAATGACCAACCTCCCAACCTTAGAGTCCTCTTTACTCCTGCAGACTCACCTCGAAGGATCACCTCCACCACATCAACCTCTCGACCGCTTAGGAGCAAAACTTTATTTAAGCTCATATAATTCCCCAAAGGCGTTTTCTTAATTCTCAAGGCCCGCATTGTAGAGATGCTTTATTCCTGCTTAGCCTAGGCTTCCCATTTTGGGACTCTTTAAAGCTGCTTTAAGCTTTTCCTCACCTTTTCCAGCTTTTTCTCACCTCTTCCCAACTACTCCTCTTCATTGGGGAAATTTAGATTTTTCCTCAAAAATCTAAATTAGAAATAATTTCTTTCAAGGATTTTTTAAAGATTTGGGGAAAGTCTTTTTTCCTTTTCCATCACCTCATGGATTTGGAAAGTGATCTCTAATTCTCATCTTGGTCAAAATGCACAATCATTTTATTTATTTCCTCAAATAAAATATGCAAATACATTCACACCATACTTATCCCTTGGGGTCCACCCCCTTTAGGATTTAAGTTCAATGTCTAACTTTAAAAATTCAACACACAAATTGGGGGTATTACATATTCCCCCTCTGAAAATAAACACCGTCCTCGGTGTTGCTATTTAACTACTAGAGTTCATTTAAACTGTAGCTTGATATTTCCATCATTTCATTTCCTTCCTGTAGCTTTTCAGAAAAGGCTTCCACCGTACTTTACTCGCCACCGTTTTGTTCCTCAATTCAACTTTCCCCGCTCTCCAATATTTGGAAGTGGTTCTCGCGGTGAACTCCCCTTCTCCTGTCTGACCTGTATTAATATTCCAATCAACTATGTGAGAAGCATCATGTACATATATTTTTAACAATGAAATATGAAATACATCATGCACTCTAACATGGGGTGGTAAGGCCAGCTTGTAAGCCACTGGTCCCACCCTTTCTAAAATTTCAAAAGGCCCACAATATCTAGGTGCAAGTTTTGCACAACTTCTAGCATAAAGTGTGCTCTTTTTGGGTTTGATGCGTAAATACACATGATCCCCCACTTTGAATTCTCAGTGCACTCTTTTCTTATCAGCATAGCTTTTCTGGCGATCTTGTGCTATCTTGATATTTCTTTGTATCTGTTTAACAATTCTCTCCATCTCTTGTAAGGCATCAGGTCCCAGCATTAATTTATCTTCTGGTTGGCTCCAGCTCAAAGGAGTAAGACACTTCCTTCCATATAGTGCCTCAAACGGACTCATTTTAATAGAAGATTGGTAACTTTTATTATAGGCAAATTCAGCTAAATGCAGATACTCCTCCCACTTTGATGGTCTATCCATCACATACATTCTCAACATATCCTCCAAAATTTGATTCGTCCTTTCTGTCTGCCCGTCAGTTTGAGGGTGATAGGTAGTACCAAAATTCAGCTTAGTGCCCATTCCTCCAAATAACCCCTTCCAAAAGGCTGTTGTAAACTTAGCATCCCTATCAGACACAATCACCTTAGGAACTCCATGGAGCCTTACTATCTCCTTCAGAAACACATTCGCTACTTGAGTTGTTCCAAAGGTAGATTTCACCGGTATAAAGTGAGTAGCTTTGGTTAAAGTGTCTACTACTACCATTACAGAATCATGCTGGTATTTTTAGTTTTGTAGTCTGAGTAAAATCCATGGAACCGTGTCCCATTTCCCACTCAGCAATCTGGGGCAGCATAAAAGACTGCTTGGATGCAAAGAAGATGCCCAACTTTGACTAGTTAACATTCCACACCTACTTCTAGATATTCATTTAGTCTTAGCATTCCCGTTTAACAACTCCTTCAACGTGGTCATAACATCTTTTGGTATCCTGGATGTCCTGCATAGGGCTGTTTGTGATATTCATCTAAAATTTCTCTTTTTAATGACTCTATATTTGGAATATACAACCTGTTTTTGTAATAGAGTAGCCCTTTCTGGTTTTTAGTGAAATCAATTTTATCCCTTTTCTATAATTTCACTAAGAGTGCCTCATAGTTGGGATCTTGATTTGCTGCTTTTCCCACCAATTCCTCTATCTCCATCTGGGCACTACTCCCAATGCTGTTTAGATGTTGACAAGCATTTCTACTAAGTGCATCCGCAACTTTATTCTCTTTTCCCTTGATATGCTTTATGTCCATATCAAATTCACTTAAAAAGGACAGCCATCTGGCTTGTCTTGCATTTAGGTCAGTTTGAGAAAAAAAATATTTGAGGCTAATATGATCAGTCATTAATGTGAACTTTTTCCCAAGCAGATAGTGCCGCCAGATTTTCAAAGCATGTATAACAGCTGCCAATTCTAAATCATAAGCACTATAATTCTGTTCATGGATTTTCAGTTTTCTAGATTCATAGGCAATAACCGAATTTTCCTGCAATAGTACTCCTCCTAGCCCCTCTCTGCAAGCATCTGTACATACAACAAACTCTTTATCAGGATCAGCAATTTTTAGTATAGGGGCTGAAATAAGTTGTTGTTTTAATTGTTCAAAATTGATTTGACATTTCTCAGTCCACACGAACTTGACACCCTTTCTTTGCAATGAAGTAATGGGGTGTGCTATGGCAGAAAATCTCTCCACAAATCTACGATAATAGCCTGCCATCCCCATGAATGACCTTACTGCTGAAACATCAGTTGGAACTGGCCATTCCTTAATGGCTTTTATCTTTTCAGGATCAACCTCAAGCCCTTTTTCAGAAATAATATGACCCAAATATTGAATCTTATCCTTGTAAAATTCACATTTACTGAACTTGGCATATAGCTGATTTTCTTTCAGAGTTTGCAACACTATCCGCAGATGTTCCTTGTGTTCCTCTTTGTTTTTGGAGTAGACCAAAATATCATCTATGAACACCAGAACAAATTTATCCAAATATTTATTCAATACACTGTTCATCAGGCACATAAAGGTGGCAGGGGCATTTGTCAGACCAAAAGGTAGGACTACAAATTCGTAGTGTCCATACCGGGTTCGGAAAGTTGTTTTGCTAATGTCTTCTTCTTTGATTCTGAGCTGGTGATACCCAGTCCTTAAGTCAATCTTTGAAAAGACTGAGGCCCCTCTCACTTGATCAAAAAGATCATCAATTCTAGGAAGTGGATATCTATTCTTAATGGTCAACTTGTTCAGTTGACGATAATCAATGCACATCCTAAAAGTTCCATCCTTCTTTTTCACAAATAAAACAGGTGCTCCCCACGGAGACACACTTGGTCTAATGTAACCTTTATCCAGTAATTCTTGCAGCTGCATCTTCAGCTCCATAAGTTCTGGCGGACTCATCCGATAGGGGGCTCGGGAAACTGGTGTAGCTCCTGGCACCAGATCTATGGAAAAATCAATTTCTCTTTTGGGAGGGAGATGAGGAATCTCATCTGGGAAAACTTCTTTAAATTCCCTTACCACCGGTAATTCATTCAACAGATTTTCTTCAGTCCTCTGTTCTACTTCTTCCACATGTACTGCATAAACTTGGTATCCTTTTCTAGCTGTTATTTTTAATTGTAAGGATGATATTTGTCTTATTGAAATGGATTTTGGTTTCCCTTTTAGTGTAAAAGGTTTCCCTTATTCATCCACACAATGCAGGGTTTTATCCCAGCAGTTCATCAGAGCTTTCTTCTTTTCCAGCCAATCCATTCCTATCAACAAGTCATAGGATCCTAATGGCAATATGTTCAAATTTACTTCTGTTGGAAAGCCATTTAATTGTATTGCTGTTTTGGGCAATTTATGTGTGACTTTTCTCTTGGTTCCAGTGGCCAACTGTACCAACCATGACTGCTGAAACTTTTCAGGTTTAATTTTACATTTTTCTACAATTCCAGGACTAATTTAACTCAAAGAAGCACCTGGATCAATCAAAACAGTAACAGGTAGGTCAGAAATCTTACCCTCCATTTCCACCATGGTTGCTTGATGTTCTGCTTGCCGATTTTCCAATGCTGCACTGATAGTTGGTATATTTCTGGCTATGTCATTTACTGTTGTTGCCTCCCGCTCTCTGCTGATCATATGAATATTTCGATGGGGGAAATCCCTCATCATATGAGGTTCTCCACAGCCCCAACACTTCAAAGGTTCCTTCATTCTGACCGTCCCTTCCTTTTTATTATTCCCTTCTACTTGCTTTGAAGCCACTTGGGACTGAGTAGTTTGACTTTCCTTTGGTTTATTGAATTTTTTCCTCTGATGATCTCTGCCAAAATTTCTTAGATATGCTGGTTTTGGTCTTTTCCCTTTGAACTCACCCTTGTTCAGCCAACTCTTCCCTTGTTCAGCCTTACCTTTAAACTGCTGATAGCATAATCTTGCTTTTCTAACAGCTTCATCCATTGTCTTTGGGTTATCAAACTCAATTTTCTCCTTGTACACAGTAGGTAAGCAATTCAAAAACCTTTGGACCTTTGCTTTTTCTTCCCTAATGTAAGGGACATATCTCAGTAAATTGGTAAACTTAGTGACAAACTCATCAATAGTGAGTTGTCCTAGTCTAAGTTCATGGAATTCTTTTTCTTTATCATCACAATAACGTTCATTTAAATAACGACTTTTGAACTTAGTCTGAAAATCTTCCCAAGTAACTGTCTTTTCATCAATGGCATGCACCATTTTGGTCTCTTCCCACCATAGTGTAGATTTTCCTTGTAGCTGGTACACAGCTAATCTGGCCTTCAGATTGCTCTCATATTCATATACTTGGAAATACTTGATCATATTCAGCAACCAAGCCTCAGCATCTTCCTCCTTCTCCCCATCATAGGAGGGAGGTTTGATCTTTCGGAACTCCCCCTGCAATTCTCTTTTCTGTCTATGTTGATGCCTAGCAGCATCATCATCATCAGACTCATCCATTTTTCTCTTTCTAGAACCTTCGCCTTCCTGGCTGTTCCGGAAAGTTAACTCCCTGATGAGCTTTTCCTGCTCCCTACTGGCTGATGATAACATGTCATTCTGGCTTCTTAGTTCAGCCAATTCTCGTTGTAGCCTGTGCAACATAGCCATTACCGGGGCATTGGGATCTGGGGTAGCAAACTCATCACGCAGATCCACATAAATTCCTCCCTCTTCAGCCATTTTAGCACCACTGTACACACTCATACATTTGATTAGTAAGACAAAAAAAACAATCTCTACAATGTTCAATACATTCAGAATTTAGTGAGCACAATAACAACAGCCCAGTTTTTGCACTTGGGCTTCGATACCATTTGTCACACCTCCAGTTTAAGGAATTTTTTTTTTTTTTTTTTTTTTCTATATACGTCACACCTCCAGTTTAAGGAATTTTTTTTTTTTTTTTTTTTTTCTATATACTGGGGTCCTGTTATTATTTAATAATATCCAATATACCTCATTGGTATTCCCTCTGAATACCTTAAACCCATCTCCTATAAGTTTTTTTCATTTTGTTCTAAATAAGATTCAATATTCCTCTCTTTTGGTAGTAGTATACAAGCCTTACTTATATGATAGATTTTCCACTTATATCTATATATACCACATATACTACTTGCATATATAGCCTTTGACAATATTACTTTAATGAGCATATGTATATATATAGCACCTATATTTATATATAACATATATAGATCCAAAACCTTTTGTATAACTAATCTTGCATATATAGCCTTTGGCAAAGATTAATTCAATGAGCATATGTATATATATATAGCACCTATATTTATATATAACATATATATGTCCAAAACCTTTTATATAATTAATTGGAAGCGCCACCATATATTACATATAATTAAAATAACCCCTTTAATGTTTTTATTGGGTCCTTACGCCTATATAACCATGACATATAAAAACATGCGTTGACCATAAACTGAAATATCAATGAGATATACATTTCACAGCCTACCTTTAGCTTAAAGCCGTATAGGTATCCATGGAGCTATATTTATATTCGCGTAAGCATAACATAGTCATGACTCACGCGCTCGAATTCTTGGTTTAATTACATCTTCCTATGCGAACCATGATTTTCGGGACTTTTCTAAACCTAACGTACTCAGTTCTGTATTGTTTATTTGCACGTATTGGCCAGATTCTTCACAGCGTAACTCATCATTATTCGTTCATACTTATGCAGACAGCATCAAATGAAATGATATTCCGGTATGCAAATCGGCGACGCGGAAATCATATACTCTCTGGTACCACTTTCGGCGGTTTACCATAATTATGGTTCTGAACCAGTGCAGACACGTTACAGACTTATGCGTACTGGTTCTGGAGCGTAGTATACACGTTACAAAGTGTTTAACGTATGAACTTTGTTCTGCAGACAGAGATAGCGTATCGCTCCAGAGATGAGAGTACCGACCGCCGGCGCATATCGTCTCATACCTAGTAGGAGTTTGACGGGTGGTTCTGCTATTTGACATGTCAGCTGACCCAAGTGATGTGAGAGCCGAGTCCTCCCTCCGAGAACTACCAATTCTAGGGTTAGCCCTCTGTTCCTGTGCATGCAGGGCGCAGCTTCTCCCTAACCCCACTGCGCTCCTTAATGTCGCCAAGTATGAGCCTGTCGACATGGCCGAGTTTCCACAATCAACCTGGGGATTCTATGATCTTCCTGGGGCAGTGAAATTAGGGTTACAAGAATTTCTTTTAAGTCGATGCTCCTGCGCGGTTTTGTTCATCCGATCTTTCCCTATTATTTCTAGATGTAGAATCGTTGCATTTCCCCACTCTCTTCACCGGTGGTTGAGGGTATGCTCGGGTTCGGTTGCGGCTACGGTTCATCGTTTCAGGTTTGTTGTTGGTCTTCATACAGGGTTTCAACACTTTAACTCGAGATTCTTTTATATCTCTGAATCCCATTGCTGTTGTATCCCTCACGTTCCAAGACTTGTTTATTTTATTCGTGTTTTATTAGAGAATACAGTATCTCATTCTTTTCAGATTGTTTTTTCGCAGAGAGGACAGGCGTCGGCATCTTAGGCTAGAGACTGAGCCGGTTATCTGGCGTTTGTTAAGCTGCATTTTAATCTCCTGCGATGCTATTGTTGATTTACACATGCACTATGGTTCGCCTTATCAAAATTTTCTAAACTGTTATGATGTAAACCCTAGATGGTTAGCTGGGGCTCTTCGCGTCCAGATGTAATAAGTAGGCGATCTCATTTCTTTACACAGCGTGTGCATTTCTCTATTTTCTCTTGTAAGCGTCGATACGACTCCATAATAGGAAGCGTCCATCGACTCACAGGTAGACCCTATTTTCTGCAACACGACTGAGGTAGTGATGCCTCAGATTCGTCCATTCGAAATTGCTATCTTTTGAGACCAACCGCTAACTACTAGAACCTATAACATAGCTATGTTTGTTTTTTTTTTTTTTATATTTAAACTGTCTCAATTGTGGCTGTGGTCAAAGGCGTCAAGGCCCAGTCCGACTCACTATATTTCAATTTGTTTCATTTCGTTTTACTGACAGAACGGCTAATGAATCGAACCCTCCCGTCTGTAGTCTCTGTGCACTAACGCGATTTAATTCTGTGGTCAGATAGGTTTTGCTAATGGCAGCATTCTTCGCGAACGGAGGTAAGGATTGCGTTTTCTGTGGGATTTTAACGATATATCTTACTGCATGTCAAAGAAATCCAATTACTTCGCATCGAATTTACTATACAATGTGAATCATATAGTCAGCCCTTTATATATTACATGCGGTCTCGTAATAATTTTTTTTTTGTTAGAACTGTGTAAATCTCCACGCTGTCTCTTAATGATTAGGGTTAGAACTATTATTTACACTTTGTATTATCGTTGTACCCTTCACCTCTGTTCGTTTCATTTCACATTACAGATTCCCAAAGGGCCGTGGTTTACAAACATCGTTACAGTCCGAGGGACTCGTTGACAGCGGCCAATGGCATAGTGTTTTAATTACTCACCACCTATTAATGCAGTTTGACTATACGTTCATCTTATATACATTACCTTTTTACACAATTGATTCGTATTTATATTTCCCTTGCGACATATATTGTTCATATATATATAATTCGTATTTATGGTTTATTTTCAACATATATGGTTTATATATGTATTCGTATTCCTATCTCCCTTTGACATATATGTTTCATTTGTGTATATAGCTCATTTGTAGTCGAGGTTAGAAAGACCTAATTGCTCTAGATCTTGATACTTGTTAACATATATATATATATATATATATTTTTGTTAAATGCCTATACATGTATTCGATAGTTTATTTGATAATGTTCATTAAGCATAGATTTTAATCCATAACCATAACATTTCTTTCAAGGGTTAGAGGTGAATTTAAAATGCAATACACCTTATAATTTCTATGAGTGCTATTATAGTTCTGCAAAGTAGAATCATTGATTTATCTAGAAGAATTTCGAATTTCATATTCTAATGTCTTTACTTCCTTTACCTCAGTTCTGCTACAATATTTTCTATTATACTTATGCATATAGAATATCACCTTGTATCTACATGAGATAAGAAAATATTTAATTATCTGTGGAGGCGAAGTAACTTCAGATTTAAACCGACTTTGGTTTAGAGTTTCTGGGGTTTCTACTCTATGGATTTATGGTCTGCAACTAACCATAATCTGGAAGGTGAAAGCCTTAGGATGGACTCTGGTAAATGTAGTACTAAAATCAATCATACCAGTAAAATTGTTTTTCTTTTTATGTAGCCAATTCATACTATCATAAAACAAAATAACAAGAATTTTAGAACATACCACAATTGCAATGACCAACCTCCCAACCTTAGAGTCCTCTTTGTCTCCCAGGACTCACCCCCCGAGCTGAGATCACCTCCATCACAGATCAACCTCTGATCTGCTTAGGAGCAGCTTATTTAAGCTCATAATTCCCCAAAGCATGTTTCTAATTCTGCGTCCAGAATAGCAGGATGCTTTCTTTCCTGTTTAGCCTAGGCTTCCCATTTTTGGATTCTTTAAAGCTGCTTTAAGCTTTTCCTCAGCTTTTCTAGCTCTTTCTCACCTCTTCCCAACTACTCCTCTTCATTGGGGAATTTTAGATTCCTCCTCAAATCTAAATAAATTTCTTTCAAGGATTTTTGAAAGATTTTTGGGGATTTGTTGCCTTATCCATCCTCATAGATTTGGCAAGTGATCTCTAATTCTCATCTTGGTCAAATTGCACAATAATTTTATTTATTTCCTCAAATAAAATATGCAAATACATTCACACCATACTTATCCCTTGGGGTCCACCCCCTTTAGGATTAAAGTTCAATGTCTAACTTTAAAAATTCAACACACAAATTGGGTATAACGTACAAACTAAGAAATAATAATACAGCCATTTAAAAATCACGCGGTAAAGAGAGGAATTTATTAGTCAATATTTATGTGGCTAATTTGGAACACAGTAGAATTCTCTATATTTTCTTCATTTCCCGCATTCCTTATGTTGTTGGAAATAGTACTAGGAGCAGTGTGTTTTTCTAACATGTAATTTAGGATTTGAATCGATTCTTCAGCATGAGAGCATCTGTTAGAAATATTGTCAAACTAAGCTTGAAGAGATAACACCCTTGAGAGAAAAAATTTAACATCAGCCTCGTGCCTATCATCAAGGGCTTTACATCATTTTTTAGTTTTGCATTGAGAGTCTTCTGATGTGCACAAATTTGCTCAAGCTCTACCTGAAAATCTACACAGTGAATACAATGTTCATTTTTTTCCATGATGTTTGATAAAGAGTATAGAGGCCAATGAGATTGATAGCGAGGCAGAAATATTGCGCTAACCTGCATAAAATAATGAGGGCTTTGTGCTCCATAGCAATGCCTAGGAGCAGAAACCGAACTTGACGCAGGTCGCCACAGAAGAGAGGCTAAGCAGGAAAATTGGAAAAGCATCCATGTTAATTTGAATTGTTGAGTTTAATTCTATGTATAGAAATTGGAAAATTTATTTTTTACAGTTATATTGTGTCGGTATATACATTTAACAGAACTCACTATAGCAGAAATAATGAAATATGTATGGTTGTACAGACATATTCTGTAAAGGACCAACTCCCAAAATATCTAAAACCTAGTGATGGGTCTAGATCTAAGGTTAGGTACCTCACAGAAAATTGGCGTTTCTCTATTTTAGCTAGTTTGGAATTGCGCTATCACGTTGTGTAGATCATTGAGAAATAAACTCTGCAATAGAAATTAAGATACAAATATGAAATATTAGTTACTTTATAACTATAAATATGTTTTACCGTATGGGTATACATCTATGTATTAACTATAGAAAAATAATTCAGAACTGAAACTAAGGTAGACAGGCATATTTATGAAATGTGTATTTATATCGGAGACATAAATTTAAAGTATTTATGGAAAGAGAAGACATTCTCATCTTGTAAGTATATAGAAATATGGATACATAGCATCGTAAAGATAATTTAGATGCTGTAATTTTTGCAAATTTAATTAATTATTATCTATGAAGTAGTGAATAAGTATGAACATATGTACAAGCTCCAGATGCATGTAGAGAATGATACTGTAGTTAAGACAAATTCTATGAAGAAAACCTAACATAGGAATTGTAAAATACTATTATGGAACTATAGTAGCTAAATTCCATTTAGGACATAAACACTCTTATTTTAAATATTTTAGTTCAGATATAATACGGTGACATAGTTTCTATTATGTTAAACATATAGATAAACGTCACATTAATGTAGATACTATAGAATGTCATAGTTCTATACAAAAAATTTCATATATTTATAAAATAATTTTCCTTCACTACTACATTTAATTTATAAAAGAAATGAATTCTAGTTCATGTAAATATATGTGAAATCTACAAGCAGTTTTCATCAGAAATACGTATAAGCATTAAAGTGGAAGCAATAGTTCCCAATTTAAGAAAATTAAATAATTATATGATTTCAGTCCATAGGTTACAAACTCATAAATTTTCTGCGCCACCATACAGAATAATTAGTTTTAAAAATAGTGATAGAGAGGACACTCTGTTTCACTATAAGAAACCATAAAGGTTATCTGAAAAGTGGAAGCAAGAGATGTGTCGAAAAATAATCGCAAGGAACCAGACCAACCTGCATAACCCGAGTTTCCATATTAAAAACCAGCAGGGAGAACAAGGAAGGTCAACCCTTTTCTAAGAAGATACTGGGTGTCGAAGCCAAAACTGAAATAAAACATGGGTGTGAGTTATGAGGTTGTATAACTGAAATAAATTATATGAATCAAATTTAAAACTTTAAATGCGGGAAAATGAAAACTAACATACCTCGTTAAGTTTCGATTTTATGTTTTAGCTTCACATAAGATAGATACAACATTAAAATATATATACAGTGAATGGAAAGGTAACAATAATCATTAAGTGTATTATGATAGATTATAGAACTGATAATTAGCTCATCAGGCATATAGGAAGCCATTAGTCACTATTAGGACGAAATGCTATTTTAATAATAAATGAAATAAAATTTGTCAACTTTGCTAAAATCTCAAAACAAGTAAGCCCAAAGATTTTTTTTTTTGGGGATTGGGAGTTTTAGGAATATACCAATGCCAAGGATAATCCTTTGAATGATATGCAAGGGTGACACTGAGGACACCACCACTATAAGCCTACATATTCATAAACGAAATTTGAGAGTAAATTTCTACACGAAATATAAAATACTAAAGATGCAACTAGTATAAATATGTAGTAATGAATATACGAGCAGTAAGTCGATGTTCTCATTTCAGAAGTATAGGAATATATGAAATACTATTATCCCCGCATTTGTGGGAAAATTGTTCTCCTAATTCTAGAAATGGGAAGAAATTCATGAGAAGTAGAAAGCAATACGTCTACCACTCAGTTATTCAATATTGTATGTATTGCTGGAATAGGAAGATTTTAATTACACTGAATAACTATTCAAATTCAAATTTATAAATGATTCAGGGATTTAAACAAAAATTTCATACCTTAATTAAAAATAATAAACACAGTAAGCTACATTAAGACTAGATGAGTGGAGAATCCAAATCGCATATAGAAAAAGCTAGACAAGCAGAGTACTGAATGGAAAACACACTTATCTATAAGCAAAGAGACATTATACGCTTTAAATGGAGATAAAGGAAGGCATTCTTATAGCCTTCATGCCATTCCTCCTTCGCATATTCAGTTTAGCCTTATTATCCTTAGTAAAAGAAAATTTGCAAAAGTAGGATCCGATGTCCGAGTGGAAGACCCAAATGAAAAATGAAAAAAACCTAAAATTTGATATTATTTATGTCAAATAGAAAACCTGATCAGTTATTGAGCCGAGCAATCCACGTGTCGGAAGATTAGAATCAACCCTCGGATGGATGTGTTTGTAACTAAGCAATGAACGCCAGGTGAGTTGGTACGCCTTAGTTAATGAAAATAAATTTCGTGGGAAAACAAAAGTTGTCAAATCAATGAAATAGGTACAGGCCCATATGGGTCAGTACTTCAAAAATAAATCTGTTGAGAAATCAAGTGGTATTCGTATACCTATCTCTTATCCTAGTTGATATGATTTGGATGATTGATAGTAAGTGATGTGAAAATTCAAAGCAAAAAGCAGAAAACCAATCTTAAATGTAGATAATCTCATTTATGACCCGAACAACTTAGATATAAATAAAAAACTCGAATTGAACACTTTATCACATAGCCACGCGATGAAGGAAAAAGTTCACAATCGTGATGATATGGTAAAGGTTCATTAGCGTTAATTGAATCCTAAGTCAAAATGACAATGGAATAAACCTTGAAATTTAAGAGAGACGTGAGAATATCACCATGGGTTAGAATGATAGTGGCTTGATCATAATACTTGCATTTAAAGTCTAATGGAGGTATTCTTTATTAAAGGTCTAGGAGTATAAAGGATTTAATATGAGTGAATACATAGGTAGAAAAATGTATAGTAATAGTTCCATTATTTTAGTATTTGTGTTAAAATACTAAATGAATACTAGATTTATAGGTGGAAAAGAGAAGGTTTGGGTAATGACTCTCCCTACCTAATAATTTAGATCAAGTATTCTATTCTAAGTGAAACTGAGAATTGGTCTCTGAAAAAGTAGAATATTGTTGTAAACAATCAATGAGTAAACTGAGTAATATTGAGACAAGAAAATTGCTAGAAATGGGAGTATGTTGGTGTGCAACGAGTGGTAGTAACAATAATAATGAGTTAGTGTAATATCCCTACCTTAAGCCACCATAAAATCTCTCGTAAAATGAGGGTTGTTAAATAATTAAATATTATTTATTCTTATATTGATATTACATGAAGAATATTCTTGTAATTCTTAATTATAAAGAATATTAGAAGAATTATTTCTTAATTATTTTTTTTAGAAGAATTTATATTCCTCTATAGAAATAAATTATATTTCCAAGTTGGTATCTTTTATGATTTTTAGAAATAATGAGTAATAGTTTTGGAAAAACTATGGATAAGTGATATTTTTCTTATCAGGAAAAAACAAATCTACCTTTAAAAGAAAAGCATGAGAGATTTATGGAATGCTTTTTTGATTTAGGAAAAATCAGATTGATGGATTCTTTATCAAATGCTTTTATGGTTTAGAAAAGATCAAATTATTTTATGATTTAGAAAAGCTTTTCCATTTTATTAATTCTATTTATTGTAAGCCTATGAGAAAAATGGAGGAAGAGAATGAGAGAATGCATGGAGAATGGAGGCAACGAAGAGGAAGAAGATATTCCAAGCATGGATCAAGAGATAAGTAACCATATTCTTTGAAAATTCTTTTGTTTGCATATGAGTCATTATGATATAATGGTTGAATGTATTTGCAAGAAAAATTTCATGTGATAAAGAATTAAGATTAATTCTTGAGTAAACCTTTATATAATTTTGTTCATAGAGGAATACGTGTTTTATTAAGTGAATTATGAGAATATTTCATGTGTTGTGAATTGATAAAAGCTTTTCATGGCTAAATGATTCTATGAATTTCATGAGTTATTGGTAAATAGGGTCTAAATATGACTTTGTATCTCCCAAACCAAAATATATATGAAAAACGTGAAATAAGTTCTTGTAAAAGAGGATGTTATGACAAAATGCCTCTTTCAGATTTTAAAATTTGTTTCCAATGTCTCTGAAACCGTGTCCATAATTGATGACAAAAACAAGGAATTATTTAATATTTAATTCTGGAAAAATGAACTCCAAATATTTGTTAAAATATTCCAAATAGTAACACCTCTGTAAAAGCTAACAGAGGTTACTTTACATGAACCTGTTAGAAACAAAAACCTTTTTGGGTTTTCCAAAAATTGTTTCCATTTGGTTGGAAACTGTGTCTAAATTTGATGACAAAAACATGAAATTATTTAATATTTAAATCTGCAAAAATGGGCATCAAAGATTCATTAAATCTTAAAAAATGTCACACTTGTGAAGAACCTGAGAGAGGTTATTTTTAATAAGTCTGTTCCAAACAAAAATCTTGTTTGGCTTTTTGAAATTTGTTTCCATATGTTTGTAATAGGCGTGCAAAGTGGATGGCTAAAACAGGAAAAATAGAGAAAAACAAAGTGTTTCCATTTCAATTTTTTAATGAGATAAGAATAATTTTTTATGTACATATAGACATAATAATTATGTTGATAATTATTTAGAAGGAATTAAGTTATTCTTTTAAGACATTACCAAGAATGTTCGTTAAAAGTTAAGATAAATATTGGACTCTTGAAGAGAGTATGTGCTTCGGTGCACATGAGTAATATCCAGTATATTTGATCTACTAGAAATTATTATGTGATTTTACATGCATGAAGAGCTTGAGTCATGGAAAAAGATATAAATAACTTATGTGAGGGGTAGCTCACATAAAACCCTTTGCGTTAAAGAAATTTGGCTATGTTATTTGAGAATGATTTGTTATTCATGTTATTCCTTGAGGAAATATTACAAATCTCTTTGGTGTGCGAAATGATAAGGAAATATTTCATGCATAATAGCTAGTGAGTTAACTATATTTTGGAAAAGTAATAATTAGGGTGTAAAAATCCTTGGAAAATAAATATATATATATTTTTATAAAAGGAAGAAATTATTGTGTTAGAACTCCTTAAAAATAATTGAAGAGAAAAATATATCCTTGTATGCTTTATTTGATTAGATTCTTGGAGAGGAAAAAGAGTAATCACATGCTTTATTATGTCATATTATGTAGAGAAAAATATATGCTTGCATGCATGGGAAAATTATAGTTTTGGGTATTAGATTTCTAGAGAAAAGGAAGATGCAATCACATAATATTTATTTTGGTTAGTATTTTTTTGAGAAAAATAATATGTATTTTTCTAACCTCAAGGGATTAGCTATGGTATTAGCTTTAGTTTGAGAATATTATTCATAGTTATGGGGTTGTATTTTTTGGATGAGATGGAAATGTTCCTCTGCATGCATGAAAGAAGAAGTGGTATGCATTTTACCCCTTGGAAAAGAAATGTGTTTATTTTTCCATGAAATATTTGTTTAGTTTCTTTTGGAATGAAATATATGTTTTATATGAAGGAAGAACAAGTTATGCTATTGCATGCACAAAACTATAACTAGTATGTTAACTTTGTTTGAAATAGAGTTGGCATTGTTATACATAATAACCATTATGAATAACCCTTGGGTGGAAAAGATGTTTTTATGAATAAGTATAACATATATTGAATTAATTCCTTTTGAAAAGAAAGCATAAGAGTAGGCAAAAAGAGAAATTGCTCGTTGGGATAGTTATCTTGAAATCTTGTTATGCATTTTCATGCAAAGTATTATTATATAGTATGTTAGCTTTCCTTTGTAGATAATATGAAAGTGCATGCAAGATTTTGTTAGTGTGTGTTGGAAAAATGATGCTTGATAATGATTTATTTGTTACTAATGCATGTGAAATGATGTTAAAGAAGGAAATTAATGGCAATTTGGTTATGTTTTATACATGCAGACAAATAGTGTTGAAGTATCACAAATAGAGATTGATTATTGGTTTATTAATATTTTATCTAATCATGATATCAAGTGTGCTGACGATAGCAATGGCAGGAAAGAAGGATGGCTTCCGAAAATGATTTTCAAGTTTAACATTGTGGAAGATAAAGAGTTGTTTGTCCATGCAGGTTTAGTATTTCCAACTACACGATGACCCGCTGAAGGAAACAGTTTGACTATAAAGAAAAATAATGGGGACTCATGGGTAAATGGTATCATGATGATTGTAATAGCTTATAGCTAGTTATTTTTCACTTAAGATTATTTTTCTATGTAATTTTTATGAAAATGGTCAAGGGATGGACACACTTATAACCATTGAGTGAGGGGTGACAACCCTCACGAGCAATTAATAATAAAATTAATCTTTTTCTCGTTTTCACCCAACGAGGTTTCCAGGGTATAACAGTGTCTAATGATGTGATTTTTCATTGTGTCATTTTCATGATGATAATTTATTTCATGATGTGATGTTTATATTACCATTTATGTGATATAATAATTGATTTAAAATGATCACGGGATTAATGCATAGTTATAGCAGGAAATTTAAATTAATATGCTACAACAAGGATAATTAATGGTTGTGTAATTCACTACTCTTTTTCCTAAATATATATGTAGGTGATGATGATTGTTATTCTAATGGTTAATTAGGGAATATAAAAAGTAAATTAGAAATTTACGCATTGGTAAATTAAAAAAAAAAAAAAAATCCTGACTTCATGCATTTTCCTGCGATGTTACGGGGGTTTGTTACAAATGGTATCGGAGAAAAAGGTTGAAACACTGGCACCTTTTGGGAATCATTATGAAAAGAGGAAGTAGATATATGATGCTAGTGGGCATCATCTCAGGTATGATTTTAATTAAACTTGCAGTATACTACAATTAACATGAGATGCATGATGCATGATTAATGACTGTATGAAAGAGTAGAAATCTATCATGTTTCTTTAAAAGTTGTACTCATAAAATTTGAATATGGATGTGGATAAAAGACAATAAAATATTTATTGTACCTATGGACCATCCAGAGCACTCACTGGTTATAGTGAAGATTAATTACCAACCTTTGCATGCATAATATTAGAAAAATGATTATGGTCCATAAGGAAAAAAAAAACAAAGTGGAGTGTAGATTAATTAACAAACTTTGCATGCATAATATTATAAACATTATTATGGTACATTAAAAAAGAAAAAAAAGTGGAAAGACATGGCTAAAGTTATTATGCACTGCTTATAAAGAATGAATGCATCTATGCTTGGTTTGATACGTAAATAATTTAGAAGTTGGGGTTGACCCTGATGAGGAAAATGGAATGTTGTAAAAACAAAAAAAAAACAAAAAATTGTACGAACCTATTTATTTGTTACAAATAAGAAATGAGTGAAGTGGAAATCAGATAGTGAACTTAAAGTCAATGAACAACTCATAGTAGCATAATTGTTGGTTTTCTTTCCTCATGTAGAGCGGTAGAGGAAAGTTTGCATTCCACGTGTTCAATGAAAATGGTAAATGAGATCCAAAGTTTTGGTGTCTTGAATAATTGCATCGGTAGATAATTTGGATGTGATTCATCTTAAAATCAATGACTATTCATACCTTGAGATCATGTAACCCCCAATTTCGATTCCAATATATATATATATATATATAGTCTTGGATCCAAAATTAGACACTCCTGTAGGGATTCTTGGTTGTGTTGTTTGGCATAACTTTTACCATTGATAAGATGAATATGATTCATGCTATTCTATAAATTCTAGTTTTACTATCTCTATTATAGTTTAAACATATTTATGGAGATTTATGTCATTTCCGTTAACTAGTCCCTCAATGGCAGTAGATTGTATGCTTGCCAACTATTTGGTAGAATGTCTTATTGACCATAGATTTGAAGCTTGAAAATTGTTGTCAAAATTCATCAATGGATGTAGATTTCATGCTTGTAAACTATTTGTTGGAATTTTAAATTGGTTGTAGATTGCATGGTTGCACACTATTTGATAAAACTCTATAGTGGTTGTAGATTCCATGATTGCAAATTATTTTCCCAAAATTCCTCAATGGTTTTCGCTTACATGGCTGCAAGCTAATGGTAAGGAAAGAAACAAATCACATTTTATGTCCTAGGGTTGAATGGGACTATTATTTCTATAGAATAATGATGGTTGGTAAGGTGAGGCCTTAAATAAAGTATCATGTGATTGTGTGCCAGATATTTTAATGTATTTTTTCTAAGTTGCATGATTGTTATTATGTGGAAATTTGGAATGTATGCCACCTATATTACATGTTATGAATTTTTGTCAATGTACTTTGAAAAATTGTGAGACTCATGTTGAGGGTCAAGTATACATGTGCAATCTATATAAATATTCCATTTCTTCAATGATAATATGAAAATGGATAATTATGTAAATTACAATTGATTTGTAGACATTGACTTTTTTGAGACATTGAATTATTATGGGATTCAATGGCTATGCAAGCCATGATGAGACTAATGTGATGATGTAATATTTTATTTTATTATTGAGTTAATGAATACATTGGTTGGGGTATTTAGGAAATAAATCTAGAGTTTTAGAGGAATTTTTTCGAGCTTATCAAAAGCTATTGGTGGTTAAGTTCAACTTGGATCTTCCCTAAAAGTTTCCGAAAAAGCCCTAGGAGAAAATAATAAGAGGAAAATATTAACATAATGGGAGAGAAATATTATGTTAATGACTTAGTGGGAAATAAATACTAAGTGGGGTAAAATAAAGCATAGTAGGAGAGAAGGCATGCTTTAAAGAAAAAGAAGAGTATCTTTTTCGAAAAATATAAAACAAAACGGCCTATGCAAAAAGGTTGGCAGACCTTAAAGCATAATGCTGCTAAATATCTGCTGGGAAGAAATCACCTTGGAATCAATGAGGTTGTTGATTCTAATGGCAGGTAGATCTTGGCTCGGTGGGTAACTATTGGAGGTAGGTCATGGTTGGGTGGAATATGCTCATTTCCTCAATAATTCCTAGAAATTAACTACGGTTAGATGAAATTATGTCTATGTTCTTTTATTGATTTTAAATTTGTCTAAAGATGCTAGATGTTACAATAGACTGTAAACTGCATGTCTCAAAGTTGTTGCATGTGTTATAGTTTTGCATGCATGATATATTAAATTATATTAGCGAAAATTTGATGAAATAGGTTACGTTTTTATGAGAAAATGAACATGTCATAAATGATTTATCTATATACATTCATAGAGGAAATAAATTGAAATATATAAGCGGCTAAAAATACTCATGTTAGATAAAATAATCAGTTATTGAACTCTAAATTCTTGATAGACTAGAGAAAAATGGTTGGATATTAATGCCATGAGTTTGAATTTCATTGAAATTACTGTGGGAGAGAAAGAAAGAAATTTGCAAGAAACATTAGTGGGAGACAAACACTAGTGTAAGTCATAAATAAAATACAACATGAACTTGATAGAGTTTTTCTGATCATTTTGATGATGAAAGGGCTAAGTTCTCCTTGAGTTTTTGTGAAAGTATTATGATTTAAGTATTATTTTACATTCCCTAAATAATTGGTAACGAAAAATAAAGGTTAATCTTCCAACAAGAGAATAACATCGAGGACGATATTCTCTTTAAGGGGGCGAGTTTGTAATATCCCTGCCTTAAGCCACCATAAAAACTCTTGCAAAATGAGGGTTTTTAAATAATTAAATATTATTTATTTTTATATTGATATTACATGAAGAATATTCTTGTAATTCTTAATTATAAAGAATATTGGAAGAATTGTTTCTTAATTATTTTATATAGAATTATATTCTTCTATAGAAATAAATTATATTTCCAAGTTGGTATCTTTTATGAATTTTAGAAATAATGAGTAATAGTTTTGGAAAAACTATGGATAAGTGACATTTTTCTCATAAGGAAAAAAAAAATCTACCTTGAAAAGAAAAGCATGAGAGATTTACGGAATTCTTTTTTGATTTAGGAAAAATATGATTTATGAATGCTTTATGGAATGCTTTTATGATTTAGAAAAGCTGAAATGTTTTTATGATATAGAAAAGCTATTCCATTTTCTTAATTCTATTTATTGTAAGCCTATGAGAAAAATGGAGGAAGAGAATGAGAGAATGCATGGAGAATGGAGCCAAGGAAGAGGAAGAAGAAATTCCAAGCATGCATCAAGAGGTAAGTAACCATATTCTTTGAAAATTCTTTTGTTTGCATATGAGCCATTATGATATAATGATTGAACGTATTTGCAAGAAAAAGTTCATGTGATAAAGAATTAAGATTAATTCTTGAGTAAACCTTTATAAAATTTTGTTCATAGAGGAATAAGTGTTTTATTCATTGAATTATGAGAAGATTTCATGTGCTTTGAATTGATAAAATATTTTCATGGCTAAATAATTATGTGAATTGCATGAGTTATTAGTAAATAGGGTCTAAATACGACTTTGTATCTCTCAAACCAAAATATATACGAAAAAGTAAAAGATATTTTTGTAAAAGAGGATGTTATGACCAAAAAACTCTTTCAGATTTTAAAAATTTGTTTCCAATATCTCTAAAACCATGTCCATAATTGATGACAAAAACAAGGAATTATTTAATATCAAATTCTGGAAAAAGTAGCTCCAAATATTTGTCCAAATAGTCAAAATAGTAACACCTATGTAAAATATGAGAGAGGTTATTTTAGATGAACCCGTTAAAAACAAAAGCCTCTTTGGATTTTCCAAAACATGTTTCCATTGGGTTGGGAACTGTGTCTAAATTTGATAACAAAAAAATGAAATTATTTAGTATTTAAATCTGCAAAAATGAGCATCAAAGATTCATTTGAATATTAAAAACTCTCACATGTGTGAAAAACCTAAGAGAGGTTATTTTTAATAATTATGTTCCAAAAAAAAACATCTTTTGGTTTTCTGAAATTCATTTCCATATGTTCTTAACAGGCGTCCAAAGTGGATGGCTTAAATAGTAAAAATGAAGAAGAAAAGAGTGCTCCCATTTCAATTTGTCAATGACATAAGAATAATTGTTTATGTACATATAGACATAATAATTATGTTGTTAATTATTTAAAAGGAATTAAGTTATTTATTTTAAGAGATTACCAAGTATGTTCTCATGAGGCATATGCATTAAAAGTTAAGGGAAATATTAGACTCATGCAGAGAGTATGTGCTTAGGTACACATGAATAATATCTAGTATATTTGATCTACTAGAAATTATTAGATGATTTTACATGCATGAGGAGCTTGAGTCATGTAAAAAGATATAAATAACTTATGTGAGGGGTAGCTCACATAAAAACTTTTGCGTAAAAGGAAATTGGTTGTGTTATTTGAGAATGATTTGTTATTCATGTTATTTTTTGAGGAAATATTACAAATCTCTCTCATGTGCGAAACAATAAGAAAATATTTCAGGCATAATAGCGAGTGAGTTAGCTATATTTTGGAAAAAGAATAATTAGGGTTTAAAAATCCTTGGAAAATAAATATATTTATTTGTATACAAGGAAGCAATTAATGTCTTCGAACTCTTCAAAAATAATTGAAGAGAAAAATATATCCTTCTATGCATTATTGGATTAGATTTTTGGAGAGGAAAAAGATTAATCACATGCTTTATTATGTAATATTAATTAGAGACACATATATGTTGCATGCATGGGAAAAGTATAGTTTTAGGTATTAGATTTCTAGAGAAAAGGAAGATGCAATCACATAATATTTATTTTTGTCAGTCTTTTTTTGGGAAAAATAATATGTATTTTGCTAACCTGAAGGGATTAGCTATGGTATTAAATTTATTTTGAGAATGTTATGCATAGTTATGGGGTTATATTCTTTGGATGAGATGGAAATGTCGCTTTTCATGCATGAAATAATAAGTGGTATATGTTTGACCCCTGGGAAAAGAAATGTGTTTATTTTTCCATGAAATATTTAGTTAGTTTCTTCTGGAATGAAATATATGTTTTGTATGAAGGAAGGACAAGTTATGTTATTTCATGCACAAAACTATAATAGTATGTTAACTTTGCTTGAAATAGAGTTATCATTGTTATACATAATAACCACTATGAATACCTCCTGGATGGAAAAGATGTTTTTGGAAAAGAACATGCATTCACATGCATAATTATAACATATATTGAATTAGTCCCTTTTGAAAAGAAAACATAAGAGTAGGAAAAAAGAGAAATTGGTTATTGGGATAGTTATCTTGAAATATTGCTATGCATTTGCATGCACAATATTATTATATAGTATGTTAGCTTTCCTTTGGAAATAATATGAAAGTGCATGCAAGATTTTGTTAGTGTTTGTTGGAAAGATGATGGTTGATAATGATTTATTTGTTACTAATGCATGTGAAATGATATTAATGAAGGATATTAATGTCAATGTGGTTATATTTTATACATGCAGACAAATATTCTTGAAATGTCACAAATAGAGATTGATTATTGGTTTAGTAATATTTTATCTAATCATGATATCAAGTGTGCTGACGACAACAATGGCAGGAAAGAAGGATGGCTTGAGAAAAGGATTTTCACATTTAACATTGTGGAAGATAAAGAGTTATTTTATAATGCAGGTTTAGTAGTTCTAACTGCACAATGACCCACTTAAGGAAATAGTTTAACTACAAAGACAAAGATTGAGGATTCATGGGTAAATGGTATCATAATGATTTTAATAGCTTATAGCTAGTTATTTTTCACTTAATATTATTTTTCTATGCAATTTTTATGACAATGGTCAAGGGATGGACTCCCTTATAACCATTGAGTGAGGGTCGACAACCCTCACGAGCGTTTAATAATAAAATTAAACATTTGCTAGTTTTCACCCTACGGGGTTTCCACGGTATATCGGTGTCTAATGATGTGATTGTCCATTTTGTCATTTTCATGATGATAATTTATTACATGATGTGATGTTTATATTATCAATTATGTGATATAATAATTGTGTTAAAATGATCATGAGATTGATGCATAGTTATAGTTGTAAATTTCGATTAATATGCTACAATAAGGATAATTAATGGTTGTGTAACTCACTATGATTTTTCATAAATATCTCTCTAGGTGATGATACGTAATGTCTCCCCATTTTACCACAAAAAAAAATTCTTAAGAGCTTCAATTACCATTCTCAACATATTTTTTTTTTTTCCAGGAATAAAATTAGAGTCCAATTAAATTTTATTTATTTAATTTAATCTATACACTTTCCATCTTTCTCCTTAATGCGTTACCTCTAATTGATAGTGACCACTTAACTCTGGAGATTATCTTCAGGTTCGAGGACTAATTTATACCTCAAATGTATTTTACCAACCTTAAATTTTCACCAAAGGCTCACGTGCCTCTAATACCTATTACAATTGCGGTAATAATATTCAATCACCACCCTGTGTATTTTACATTGATACATAACCCTCAAATTTTGACATTGGTCGCCACACTTGAAACCAATTCGAACATACCTAGCCATTTCATATGGAAATGTAAATTTAATACCATGTATTGGGATGGTTTTTAAGCTTCGTTACACTTATAACGAATACATATAATAATGGGCGAGGTTTCCAAGAGGTCTTGAATAATATACCACTCAGATTTTTGTGGATTCATTAGGGTACATAGTACCTACATGTTATTCAATTTTAATAGAGTTTTCAATGATTAATTCCTATACAGAAATTTATTCCAGTCTGGCATATTGATTGAATTGATAAGAAAAGGATTTCGATCTTATCTCGAGCCACATAAACAACCTTATTTTATATACAAATATGGATATCGTAAATTTGGTTTTTAATGCTTCATCTGTATCAGTACTCTTCGCCATAAATGGTTCCCCGTTCACTGTCGAATCATGAATTCATGTGTTGATACATGTGAGCATTGGTTGATCTCCACCAGGTAGATGGTGGGATATGCCTTAGGGTTCTCTGCTTCTTTTCTATTTTACTCCCGCACTCTTCATTTTAATTTTTTCTGGTGTTCATTTCTCCACGACGGATCTTATCTCTGGTTCATTTCTTATCATAATGGAAGAGAAAGTTTAGAGTCTATAATCTTGTTCATTTCCACCTTCATTCCTCCTATACTCGGGTAAGATTGTAGTTCTAGAATATGTTCTTACTCGGTTCTTGTATCTACAGAGAATGTTCGTAGATTTTTTGCTCCACTGTGATCGATCTTCATTTTTTTTCAAGCTTCATTTCATTTACTGAGTACGAGCTATTTATCTTAGTAGTTTTGTGGGAGTCTACAGAGATATTCATCAGTCTTCATTTTAAATTAAGTCAAACACATATGTTTGATTATGGGTCTGGTATTGATAGCTTTATAGTTGTTCGTTACTTTCCACTGTAAGGGTGGCGTAGAATAGTCAAAGTCTACCTCCACCTTAATGGTTATGTCCGTCCATGTGTATACATTTGGATTTGTCCTGCGTTGCCATTGCTAAAGGTAGCACTCGATTTCACTGAACCCAGTACTCTTATTGTGAACGATAGGTTGAGCATCACAAACGACCCTATGCCTGCATACGACTAATAGTCTTCACAGAGGTAACTCCTCTTGTTTCACACAAAGACAATTCAATTGTTTAAGTGAAATTTTATAAGATTTTTATTTATATACACAGTCCGGTTTGTTTTTCTTGCTCAGGATCATCCATGGTGTGACGTTTTTCTCAATACAATCCAGGTAATCCTCAGTTAAAATCCATTTCATAACTTATTAAGTCCGTCCATTCGTTTCCTTTTTACAATCAAGGTTTATTGGTTTCCTCATTTTTGCCATACATAGGTAACATACGAGTTGTTTATGATGCAAATTTGAGAATTCTGTTACAAAGCTATTTGAAACTTCAGGTAGGTGGTCTGATGCATTTTTCTCTTCGATTCATGAGGACCTAGCTTCACTTGGCTTCTTTGGAGAGGGTTCGACATTTTGCCCTCTCATACTTCTTGGACCGCTTCAGTCAATTTTTGCAAATGTTGTTATTGTATTATTATGAAGTGTGTAGTCATAACACCGAGAACTCATGGACTTTTCCACAGTATTAAACTTAATATTTTTTTTCCATATAATCTGATTCAGATTAATTATAATTGTTTGTGACTTTTCCTCTGGGTTTCTATACCCGAAGTTCCTTCGTGGCTAAATTATATTTTTATCAGTGCTTAGATGATGCTTATTTAAAATATCTTTCCCAGTTCCACTTTTCAGTATTCCTCTAATCTTGTACTTGTATAATTAGACAGACAGGTTCTTTTGTTATAACTATCCATAAATTTTTTCAGTTAACAATTAATTGGTTTAATTATTAACATAGTAGTTAATCCTCTCCTACATGGTATATATCTTAAGACTACTGTTAATATTAAACAGTTTTTAAAAGATTTTATTTCCTATAAATAATTAAATCTTTCACCTGTACATATATTAGAGGCTATTTTCAATTTACATAAACACTTTTGACTCATCTCATTCCTTCCTATTAAATCTATACATTGTTCATGCATTGTTAAAATACAACACAATTATTTATTTTACATCTATAGGGATAAAATCCTATTTGCACTTAATGTGGGTTCTCACATCTGTTCAGGCATATGCTTACTTTATTGTAGTTCTAGAAAGAGTTATTATCACTTAAGTACATCGGTGTACTTAAAGTTTTTTCCATATATTTTCTAGCAAAATCTTTCATATTACTTTGCCATAAGTTAATGTCCAGCATAGAATATAATAGAATGATTATATGTTCTATAACTTCTGATGTTTTACCCACTGTACATATATAAATTTCACTTGTTACAATTTCATTTTATTTTTCTGTTTTATATCACAGGGTTTTAGCTTAATAAATGAAAGTCTCTGAATGGAATTTAAATTTCTAAACTTCAAAGTACTTAAAATGCATGTTTATATCATCCATAATAGAGCATTTGACAGTTATATTACTTCCATTCTTCTGTCCATAATGCAGATATAAAATATATCTATTAGCATTTAGCTTTCATTTGCAGACTTTGATTAAATACATATATATACATGCAAATTTCTAGAGGAACTTTAACTGTTTTAACAGTATGCAGTCTACTTTCATGACATGTTCATATCAACTGTAACATTTATTTACTTTATCATTGCTATAGAAGTAATTCCTGTATAATATATTCAATTATACTTCCACCTGTATAATTTTATTTCTATAGCACATATCCTTATAGGATTATATCATTACCTAAATGAAACAGGTTTGAAGTATGTCTAGTTTCAATTATATTTTTACATGTAAAGATGTCCTTATTTCTTTTCATATAGGTAACAACTACTTTATTAGTCTAGAAGCAGATTAAAGTTAAACAACTAAATCATCTTTGGGGTAAGATGTATCCTCAGATTTAAACCAACATTGGTTTCGAGACTCTGATGGATTCTCCCCACATATTTTATTCCTACAACTATACAGAGTTGAGAGGAGTAATTCTTCTAAACAGTTCTGTTAAATGTAAGGAATGACAACTTCATAATTTTAATCTAAAATAACATCTATAACCATTCATATAAAATTTTTGAACATACCACTTCTGCAATGACCAACCTCCCAACCTTAGAGTCCTTCTGTCTCCAGAACTCACCCCTGAGCTGAGATCATCTCCTAGAATAGACCAACCTCAATCTATTCTGGAGTAGCTTATTTAAGCTTATGCTCCCGAAAGCCTGTTTCTAATTCTGCGTCCAGAATTACAAGATGCTTTTATTCCTGTTTTCCTAGGCTTCCCTTATCTAGGGACATTTAAAGCTGCTTTCTGCTTTTCCAACTTTTTACCTCTTCCCAACTACTCTCCACCTGATTGGGAAAATCTAGATTTTTCCTCAAAAATCTAAATTGGAAGTAAATTCTTTCAAGGATTTTGAAAGACTTTTGGGGAAAGTCTTAGCCTCTTTCCATACCTCGTGGATTTGGAAAGTGATCTCAAAAATATCATTTGGTCAACATGCACATAAATATTTTATTTATTTTTCATAATTAAATAATTAATTACACTCACATCATAATTATCCATTGGGGTCCACTCCCCTTTGGATTGAAGTTCAAATGTCTAACTTGAAAACATAAAACTAGGGGTGTTACATATTCCCCCTCTGAAAACAAACACTGTCCTCGGTGTTAACAACTAACCATTAGAGTTCATTTTGAAAATAGATATGGATATTTTTCCATCATCTCAGCTTCTCTTTCCCATGTAGCTTCTTCAGCAGTAAAGTGCTTCCACTGCACCTTTACTCTTGCTACTGTTTGGTTTCTCAATTCAATTCCTTCCCGCTCCAATATTTGAAGTGGATCTAGAAGGAACTCCCCTTCTGGTTGCACTTGTATCACATTCCAATCAACAATGTGAGAAGCATCATGGACATATATTTTTAATAATGAAACATGAAACACATCATGAACTTTAACATGGGGTGGTAGGGCCAGCTTATAAGCGACTGGTCCCACCCTTTCTAACACCTCAAAAGGCCCACAATATCTAGGAGCCAAATTTGCACAACTTCCAGCATAAACTGTTTTTTTCTTGGGTTTAATACGTAGATACACATGATCGCCCACTTTGAACTCTTGATGCACCCTCTTCTTATCATCATAGTTTTTCTGTCGATCTTGTGTTGTCTTGATGTTTCTTTTATTTTGTTTGACAATTCTTTCCATTTCTTGTAAATTATCTGGTCCCAATACTAGCTTATATTCAAGTTGGCTCCAACTTAAAGGAGTACGACACTTCCTTCCATAAAGTGCTTCAAATGGACTCATTTTGATGGAGGATTGATAGCTGTTATTGTAAGAAAATTCAGCTAAATGCAAGTAGTCTTCCCATTTTGATGGCCTATCCATCACATACATTCTCAGCATATCCTCCAACATCTAATTTGTTCTCTCTGTTTGACCGTCCGTCTGAGGGTGATAAGTAGTACTAAAATTCAGTTTAGTGCCAATGCCCCCAAATAGACCTTTCCAAAAGGCTGCTATGAACTTAGCATCTCAATCTGAAACAATCATCTTTGGGACCTCGTGTAGCCTTACTATCTCTTTTAGGAACACATCTACTACTTGGGCTATCCCAAAAATAGATTTTACAGGTATGAAGTGTGCAGCCTTTGTTAAGGTGTCTACCACTACCATCACCGAGTCATGCTGGTACTTTGTTCTGGGTAACCCGGTTATGAAATCTATAGAAACAATGTCCCATTTCCATTCTGAAATTGGAAAGGGATTTAAAAGACCAACTAGATACTGAAGCTCAACTTTAACTAGTTGGCATTCCATGCATCTAGCTAAATAGTCTGCTACATTCTTTTTCATTCCTAGCCAAAAAAATTTCTTTTTCAAAGTTGTTAGCATTTTCTGATAGCCAGGATGTCCTGAGTATGGCTATTTATGATATTCATCTAGGAACTCTTTTTTCAAGGACTCTACATTGGGGATATACAATCTGTTTTTATAGCAGATCAACCCTTTCTGGTTTTGGGTGTACTCAGCCATTTCTTTTTTCTGCATTTTTAATTGCAGATTTTTATCCCAACAGTTTATCATATCCTTTCTCTTTTCTAACTAGTCAATTCCTATCAGCAAGTCATATGAGCCTAAGGGCAGAATGTTTAAATTTACTTTTGTCTGAAAATCATTTAATTTTATTACTGTTTGAGGTAACTTATGAGTTACTTTTCTCTTCGTGCTAGTGGCTAACTGGACCAACCAAGACAGCTGAAATTTTTCAGTCTTGAGATTGCATTTCTCTACAACTTCTGGACTAATGTAACTCAAAGAAGCACCCGGATCAATCAAAACTGTAACAGATTGGTTAGCAATCTTACCTTCCATCTCGACCATAGTAGCCTGGTGTTCTGCTTGTCAGTTCTCCAAGGCTGCACTGATAATAGGTATATTACTTGCTATATCATTCATTGTGGTAGCTTCTCGATCCCTCATAATCATCTGAATATTTCGGTGTGGACAGTCCCTCAACAGATGAGGTTCTCCGCAGCCCCAAAATTTCAAAGGCTCCTACATTTTAGCTGTTCCTTCCTTCTTATTATCTCCATCTAATTGTTTTTAACCAACTTGGGACTGATCAGTTTGACATTCTTTTGGTTTGTTAAATTTTCTCCGTTGATGATCCTACCAAAGTTCTTCAAGTAAGCTAGTTTTTGTTTCTTTCCATTGAATTCACCCTTTTTTATCCAGCTTTTCCCATGCTCACCCTTTCCTTTAAACTGCTAGTAGCATAATCTAGCTTTCCTCACCACTTCATCCATATTTTTTGGATTATCAAACTCTATTTTCTCCTTGTACACAGCAAGAAAACAGTTCAAAAAACTTTGTACCTTTCCCTTCTCTTCACGAATATAAGGAACATGCCTTAACAAATTTGTAAACTTGGTGACAAACTCATCTATGGTGAGCTGTCCCAATCTGAGTTCGTGGAACTCCTTTGCTTTATCATCATAATAATGTTCGTTCTCCTAGCACCCAATCTGAACCTCAGGCTGAAAAAGGCAAATCAGGGTAACAACTAAACCACGCTCGCCCTTGTAGCTAGCCCTACAAGGACAGGAGAGGGCTCTCTCCATAGAATAGATATTCAATAACATGGTAATGAACTGATTTTAGGCTAGGTATATGAATGTGAAAGAGGTGTTTAATAAATGACTAAATTTTCAGGGATGTATGGGACAAAGGACAACATGAGCTGAGAAATTAAATCAAGGACATAGGATATTTCATGGGGCAAGATAGGCAGGAGATTTAGCAATCAAATTGAAACAAGATGGAGTGAAAAGACTGTTGGGAAAGCTGAAAAGGGCATCATAAATGAATCCTTTTCAAACAGAGGAAAACACACATAGTATGAATGATTTCCCAAGGCAGAGCATATAAAATGGATTCTACCTTTTTAAATTTAAAACATTCTACTGGAAATGTTTATGAATGAATGTTGCAACATAAAAATGTACATATGAAACACAAAGAAGAAACATATGCTAAAACTCATACCACATGAATCCCATAAATCAGAGATGCATCTCTTTATTAATTCCCTGCCAAACTATACAACATAAGTGATGAGCTCACTGCCACACTATTCCCCTACTTCTGAGTTTTTCAGACCTCAAATTGTCAGCCCCTTTACAAATATTTAGCATTTTCCATAAATAGACATATTTTGTGGGAATATAGATCGATGGGAAGAGGAGAAATCATAACTGAAGATGGAAGACCAAGAGCCAATAATCGCTCCGTGAAGGGAGAAAAATGTTACAATTATTTCACTTGAAATTCACTGATAACCAATGGGAAGGAAAAACTGTAGCGTGGATTCCTTTGAATAATAACTGAAGAAAAAATAGGCAATTCGATCCTATTTTCCAGCTGTTGTAGATATATTTATTTTATTTTAGGCTCTCGGCCTTTGATTGTTCTTTTTCTTTCCATTCGCTGCTTGAATAGAACTGACATTTCTAATAATATTCCTTTTAAATAAATTGAATTGAATTTGCGCATTCCTGAAGGGAAAAACAAATTTTAAATGGGAAAAATGAAGGGAGATGGAGGCGGGACCCACATAAATCATGATTGCAATCGAAGCAGGGCGGAGAGATATATATATGAAATAATGGTGAAATCGAAATCGAAATCTGGGTCGAGGGGCAAGCAGAGTGATATTATATAATCGCAATCGGAAATCGGAGTCCGGGAGCGAGGAAATATGTTCAAACAACACCCAAAAGTTTTGATGTGATTAGCCTGGGTCCGATGGGGCAGTATACAATGCACTTTATACAAAGGGATGAATGGTATTTATAAACAGGCGGAGGGGTAAAGTGGGACTAGGGTGAATCGCAATCGAAAATCAGAGTCGGGAGAGGGGCAGAATGATATATATGAAATTGTCGATGCAATTAGGGCAGGTCCTTATATATAATCAGATATAACCAAAGATTTGGAATAACAAAGGGCTAGACCTTTTATTTATGAACGGGTGGAAGAATTTGTGGTGGGGCCCAAGGGGTCAATCACAATCGCATCGGAGGTGGGGGGAGGTAATCGCATCGGGAGGTAGGGATGTGCGATGCGATCAGAGGATGGGCGCGATCGGGAGATTGGAGAAAAACTTGCGATCGGGTCGAGCACAGACCATGTGCGATGCGATTGGAGTATCGGAGTAGGACTTTGCGATCGGGTTAATCAAAAATCGGAGCGATTGCTGATCGGAGGATGGTGCGATCAATCGCATCGGGTTATATTGTGATGCAATCAATCGCATCAGAAACATTTGCGATCAACACTTCAAATAAACTCGTGATTGAAAAGGTTTTGATGGCGATTTATAATAATAGAACTTTAAACTTTATATTATAAATTTTTATGATGTGCATGGTGGGGAAGTGGTTTATACGGTGGGGGGGTTGTATAACATAAACTTTGTTTCTAAAGTTTATGGGGTATGGAGAGGGGAAGTGGTTTAGTATTTAAATCGCATATGTATATAAAAGATTTATAATGTGATATTATAATCAAAAAAGGGGGGAAAGGGGTTTTTGCAAAGGGATATAAAACTTTAATGAAGCAAAGTTGAAGGGAAAAATGGGAAATAGGGTGTAAAGGGAATTTTACTTCACTTAAGCACAAATTTAAATCCAGAAGTCAGTTTTAAGAGTGTAATATACCCTTGGAAATATATTTTCAAGATCTTTCTAATGGATCTACTTTGAAGATGATCTGGTGCTGAACATGCTGTGGAAAACTCCTCTGAAGGCAGGGACATCACTTTGTGGAGATAACAGCTTCTAAATTTTGACTGAAAGGCAAAGTATTATGTTTTCACCTCAAAACATGGTTTTTGAGGTGAAAATTACATCAAACTGAATGAATGATATCTCTGACCCTCCTGGTGCTATAATTTTGAGTTTATTGACTTCGTCATGACCTTGCTGATCTTTATTGACACTTGACTCATTAATTTGACCATGGTGAGACCTTAGAGACTAATGATACCTGTCCTATGACCTACTGATATGATTTTGAGAATGAAAGTTACTAATGACTGAAGACCATAGGGATGAAAATCGGCAAGTACCTCATGAGGGAAAACTGATAAAAAATTTCTACCATCAATGAATCCATGACCTAACATAATGGTGAAATTTGTTAGGTATGAGACACCTAATATGCAAATGCAAAAGAGTAGTTTTGATCAATGATGTCAGTACGACTAGACTGACACTAACACGTTCAAATAGCGGTTTTTAAACTTGACTTGGAAATCTTCCCAAGTCACTATTTTTTCATCAATGGCATGGACCATTTTCGTCTCCTCCCACCACAAGGTAGCCTTACCTTGAAACTGGTAGACAAATAACCTAGCCTTTAGATTGATCTCATAGTCATAGACCTGGAAATACTTAATCATGTTCAACAACCATTCCTCAACATCTTCCTCCTTCTCCCCATCATAGGAGGGAGGCTTAATTTTTTGGAATTCCCCCTGTAATTCCTTTCTCTATTTAGACTGATGTCTAGTAGTGTCATCCTCCTCAGAATCATTAGAGAACTTGTCTTTCTTCCTCTTTCTGGAACCTTCACCTTCTTGGCTGTTCCGAGAAGTCAGTTCTTTTATGAGCTTTTCCTGCTCCTCACTGGCTAATGGCAGCCTGCAATTATGGCTTCTTAACTTAGCTATCTCCCGTTGCAACCTATGCAACATAGCCATCAAAGGAGAGTTGGGATCTGGCGTGTTATCTTCATCGCACAGATCAACATAAATTTTATCTCCTTCAGCCATTGAATTTTCAGTTCTAGTACCATTTTACACTAAACAAAACAACATCGGTAAATTTTATTTTATTTTTTTCAACAAGAAATAATTTATACAGTGAGCACAACAATAGCCTAGTTTTCAAACATGGGCTCTGATACAATTTGTAATGTCTCCCCAATTTACCACAAAAAAAATTCTTAAGAGCTTCAATTACCATTCTCAACATATTTTTTTTTCTAGGAATAAACTTAGAGTCCAATTAAATTTATTTAGTTAATTTAATCTATACACTTTCCATCTTTCTCCTTAATGTGTTACCTCTAACTGATAGTCACCACTTAAATTTGGAGATTATCTTCAGGTTCGAGGACTAATTTATACCTCAAATGTATTTTACCAACCTTAATCTTTCACCAAAGGCTCATGTGCCTCTAATACCTATTACAATTGGGATAATAATATTCAATCACCACCTTATATATTTTACATTGATACATAACCCTAAAAGTTTGACATTGGTTGCCACACTTGAAACCAATTCAAACGTAACTAACCATTTCATGTGGAAATGTAAAATTTAATACCATGTATTGGGATGGTTTTTAAGATTCGTTACACTTATAACGAATACATATAACAATGGGCGAGGTTTCCAATAGGTCTTTTACAATATACCACTCAGGTTTTTGTGGATTCGTTAGGGTACATAGTACCTACATGTTATTCGATTTTAATAGAGTTTTCAACGATTAATTCCTATGCAAAAATTTATTCCAGTCTGGCATATTGATTGAATTGATAAGAAAATGATTTTGATCTTATCTCGAGCCACATAAACAACCTTATTTTATATACGAAGATGTATATCGTAAATTTGGTTTTTAATGCTTCATCTGTATCAGTTCTCTTCGCCATAAATGGTTCCCTATTCACTGTCGAATCACGAATTGATGTGTTGATCCATGCGAGCATAGGTTGATCTCCACCACGTGGACGGTGGGATCTGCCTTAGGGTTCTATGCTTCTTTTATATTTTACTTCCGTACTCTTCATTTTAATTTTTTCTGGTGTTCATTTCTCCGCGGCAGATCTTATCTCTGGTTCATTTCTTATGATAATGGAAGAAAAAATTTACAGTCGATAATCATGTTTGTTGCCGCCTTCATTCCTCCTATACTTGGGTAAGATTGTAGTTCTAAAATATGTTCTTACTCGGTTCTTGTATGTACAGAGAATGTTCGTAGATTTTTTGCTCCACCGTGATTGATCTTCATTTTTTTCAAGCTTCATTTCATTTACTGAGTACGAGCTATTTCTCTTAGTAGTTTCGTGGGAGTCTATAGAGATAGTCATAAATATTCTTTTTAGATTAAGTCAAATGCATATGTTTGATTATGGGTTTGGTATTAATAGCTTTATAGTTGTTCGCTACTTTCCACTGTAAGGGTGGCATAGAACAGTCAAAGTCTGCCTCCACCATAATGGTTATGTCCGTCCATGTGCATACGTTTGGATTTGTCCTGCGTCGCCATTGCTAAAGGTAGCACTCGATTTCATTGAACCTGGTGCTCTTATTGTGAACGATAGGTTGAGCGTTGCAAACGACCCTATCCCTGCATACGACTAATAGTCTTCACAGAGGTAACTCCTCTTGTTTTACATAGAGACAATTCAATTTCTTAAGTTAAATTTTATAAGATTTTTATTTATAAACTCAGTCCAATTTGTTTTTCTTGCTCAGGATCATCCATGGTGTGATTTTTTTCTCAATACGATCCAGGTAATCCTCAGTTGAAATCCCTTTCATAACTTATTAAGTCCGTCCATTCGTTTCCTTTTTACAATAAGGGTTTATTGGTTTCCTGATTTTTGCGATACACAGGTAATGTACGAGTTGTTTATGACACAAATTTGAGAATTATGTTACGAAGCTATTCGAAGCTTCAGGTAGGTGGTCTGATGCATTTTTTTCTTTGATTCATTTGGACCTAGCTTCACTTGTATTCTTTGGAGAAGGTTTGACATTTTTCCCTCTCATACTTCTCGGACCGCTTCAGTCAATTTTTGCAAATGTTGTTATTGTATTATTATGACGTGTGTAGTCGTAAAACCAAGAACTCATGGACTTTGCCACAGTATTAAACTTAGTATTTTTTTTCCATATAATCTGATTCAGATTAATTATAATTATTTGTGACTTCACTTCCAGGTTTCTATACATGAAGTTACTTCGTTGCTAAATTATATTTTTATCAATGCTTACATGATGCTTATCTACAATATCTTTCCCAGTTCCACTTTTCAGTATTCCTCTAATCTCGTACTTGTATAATTAGACAGAGAAGTTATTTTATTATAACTATCCATAAAAAATTTCAGTTAACAATTAATTTTTTTTATTATTAACATAGTAGTTAATCCTCTCCTACATGGTGTATATATCAAGACTGATGTTAATATTAGACAGTTTGTAAAAGATTTTATTTCCAGTAAATAATTAAATCTTTCTCCTGTACATATATTAGAGGCTATTTCCAATTTACATAAACACTTTTGACTCATCTCATTCCTTCCTATTAAATCTATACACTATTCATGCACTGTTAAAATACAACACAATTATTTATTTTACATCTATAGTGATAAAACATTATGTGCACTTAATGTGGGTTGTCACATCTGTTTAGGCATATGCATACTTTATTGCCGTTCTAGAAAGAGTTATTATCACTTAAGTACATAGGTGTAGTTAAAGTTTTTTCCATATATTTTCTAGCAAAATATTCATATTACTTTGCCATAAGTTAATGTACAACATAGAATATAATAGAATGATTATCTATTCTAGAACTTCTGATGTTATACCCATTGTACATATATAAATTTGACCTGTTACAATTTCATTTTAGTTTTCTTTTTTATATCACACGGTTTTAGCTTAATAAATGAAAGTCTCTGAATGGAATTTAAATTTCTAAACTTCAGAGTACTTAAAATTCATGTTTATATGAGCCATAATAGAGCATTTGACAATTATCTTACTTCCATTCTTCTTTCCATAATGGAGATATAAAATATATCTATTAAAATTTAGCTTTCATTTGCAGACTTTGATTAAATACATATATATACATGCAGATTTCTAGAGGAATTTTAATTGTTTTAACACTATGCAGTCTGCTTTCATGACATGTTCATATCAACTATAACATTTATTTACTTTATCATTGCTATAGAAGTAATTCATGTATACTGTAGTCAATTATACTTCCACCTCTATAATATTATTTCTATAGCACATATCCTTATTGGATTATATCATTGCCTAAATGAAACAGGTTTGAAGTATGTCTAGTTTCAATTATATCTGTTACATGTAAAGATGTCCTTCTTTCTTTTCATATAGATAACAGCGACTTTATTAGTCCATAAGTAGATTAAAGTTACACAACTAAATGAGCTTTGGGGTAAGATGTATCCTCAGATTTAAACCAACATTGGTTTAGAGACTCTGATGGATTCTCCCCACATATTTTATTCCTACAACTATACAGAGTTGAGAGGAATATTTTCTTCTAAACAGTTCTGTTAAATGTAAGGAATGACAGCTTCAAAATTTTAATCTAAAATAACATCTATAACCATTCACAGAAAATTTTTGAACATACCACTTCTGCAAATGACCAACCTCCCAACCTTAGAGTCCTTTTGTCTCTAGAACTCACCCCCGAGCTGAGATCATCTCCTAGAATAGACCAACCTCAATATGTTCTGGAGTAGCTTATCTAAGCTTATGCTCCTGAAATCCTGTTTCTAATTTTGCTCCAGAATTATAGGATGCGTTTAGTCTTGTTTTCCTAGGCTTCCCTTATTTAAGGACTTTTAAAGCTGCTTTCTGCTCTTCCAACTTTTTACCTTTTCCCAACTACTCTCCACCTCATTGGGGAAATCTAGATTTTTCCTCAAAAATCTAAATTAGAAATAAATTCTTTCAAATATTTTTGAAATATTTTTGGGGATAGTCTTAGCCTCTTTCCATACCTCATGGATTTGGCAAGTGATCTCGAAAATCTCATTTGGTCAACATGCACAGAAATATTTTATTTATTTTTCATAATTAAATAATTAATTACATTCACATCATAATTATCCATTGGGGTCCACTCCCCTTTGGACTGAAGTTCAAATGTCTAACTTGAAAACATAAAACTAGGGGTGTTACATGAAGATGGTTATTCTAAAGGTTAATGAGGGAATATATAAAGTAAATTGGAAATTAACACAGGGGTAAATTAAAAAAAAAAAATTCCTAACTTCATGCATTTTCCTGGAGGTTACCGAGGTATGTTACAGTTATAAAGAGTAGTAGAAAACAAAATTCTTGAAATAGAGGTGTTACAGGAGGTTTGCAAAGACAGGTGAGGAAAAAACTACAAAGGGAATCTTTATCCCTATTGGTATTTGTGTAGAGATATATATTACTAAATATTTACCTAATTGCATTCACTTGATTGATAATAATTTCTAGTGGACCGAGACTATGAAAATATGACAATACGATGTATTATATCCCTCCAAAATAGACACTTACAAAATACATGTCGATAGGATAAAAAGATCCAAAATGAAAAAAGAAACAACCCAAAATTTAAAGGGATGGAAGTTTCAAGATAAATATAAATTAGAAGAAGAGGACGAAGAAATAATGGATAACTATGTGAATTCTATGAAACCATAAGAAATATTAGTACATGGAGGGGTTGCATAGATATGAACAATGATTTAAAATACACAAGTAAGTTAATTAGTAGAAACTACAGTTCCAATGTAGAAACACTAGAAGAAAGATAGAATAAGCATCAATCTACTATGATTGAGATTTAACATACTATTCTAAACCAATTTGTTTCCGTTTTAATTGATATTGTGGCTAGCTTGAGATAAAGTAGCCCCCAAATTGTGGAAATTTTTAAATTGCAATATGAAAAATCCAGAATGAATGGTTCGTATTGTTAGGAATCGGTACCAAATAAATGGTAACCCATAAAATAAGATAGTGTAACATCGAATTAAATGGATACCATCCAAGGTAGCTCGCAAACCAACATCTAGCTCAGTAGATGGTTGGCTTAACAAATCAAGCATTTTATTTAAAGTTGTACCATTTTTATAATTAATGACTAGATGAAATTGTTAAATGTGAGTAAGCCACCTTAGATGGAATTAGGGCTTTCATCGAATATTTATTTTTGTCAATGTTCAAGAAGAAAATTGAGGAGACTAAATCAAACTATTGAAGTACATGTCATTACAATTTAAAGAAAATATTCGCTATAATTTTGGTTTCAAATAAGCGATATTTTTATGTTAACTATAATTTATTTTTTGGGAATTTTTTTAATATATGTGGTTAACACGTTAGATCCTTTTCCATTACAAATTTTAAGATAAAATCCATGGAAAATATATTTTGTGACTAGGATCCTTTACAACATAAGAGATGAAATCAAAGTAACTAGGATCACAGATATGTGATTTCTTTTTCCAAATTTGAATTTTTTTATATTTATGAAACATATATATGGAATTTTTTGTACTTTTAAGATGCTTTTTAGGGTTAGCAAGTTATTTTTTAAAATTATGTATTTAGTGTCTTTCAATAACTTAATAATCTATTATTTAGCGAGTAAAATTGTAGTAAGGAAAAAATTCATGCAATGAGTACATGTGGTTTTATGTAGACGTATTGGTATCCATGAGTATATCAAAAACATGCACTCTAGAAGATCACTGTCAAGAGTAGTATGGCCAAAGGCACAATTAATTATTTCTCTAAACTATTGGCATAGGGAGGATTTTTAGTTCCCACATTTTTAGCAAAGATCTATAGCATTTTTGACAGGACTTCTTTTAAAAACTAGTAACTCTTTCCCGTGGCTTCATAGAGTTGAATCATATTCATATTGAATATTAAGAATTCATCGAATATATTGGGGGGTTGTACCTCTGATCACGTCAATGATAACTTTACATGTCAAGTCCAGAGGAATCGTTATACACAAATAATTGGCTGCCACTACAACTTTCATGTTAAATCATTGAAATTCACCATTGTTCAGAAGCCTTCTATTCCAGGCCTGCCTCCTGGGCACACCCAGTGTTGAGAAGTTGAATCATCCTCATCTTGAATATTGAGAATTTTTCGAATCTGTTCGAGGGTTTTAGGATGAATTAAAAAGTCAATAAGATTGAAAGTATGACACATCTTAGGGAAATGATAAAGGATATACATAATGGTGGGACAATCTAAAAGATATGTTTTTTCATCCTCCACCCTCTTAGTATCAAAAAGCTAAAAAATTGTATCATCCCAGGGACTCTTGGGGGTAGACCACGCTCCGGTTTCACTAGGAACCTCATAAGAATTAGTTCTAATCTTATCCATGCTTATCGTTTCCTTCGAGGAGGTCAAAAGAGAAGACAATTTTGGTTGTCAAAGGTGCAATTGATTACCATATTATAATATCTAAGATTAATTTTACCCTCAAAATCCTTATCATCCCACATCTTATCCTTAAATTTTGAGGTGACATTATCTTTGCCACTGTCATTGCTTCTGAGGATGATTTCCTAATTTATCCTCCAATGGTCGAGCCAATACTACACATCCTTACGTCACCCACACTTCAGGTGAAGGTTGGGGTTAGCACTATAGTTAGAAGAAATTTTAGGAAGCATTTTGTATTCCATGTTTGTAAAGATTCTTCTTATACATTATATACTTAGACATAGTCATTCTTTCAATAGGGGAGAGACCAAATTCAATGAGGAGGATAGGATAGGGGGTATTTCCCTTGATATTCATCTTGTAGGTTATGAATTTCTTTGGATCATCTCAATATTTCTCCATGAATATTTGGATATAATGCAACCCTATAATTCACAACCATATAGGAAAAAATGGGTGACGAGGGTCTCAAAGAGGAACCTTGTTTTACTCAAAAATACAATGATTGACATTATTACAATCGTTCTCAAGATAATAATAATATTTTCAACCTCCAATAATTATTTTCTCAATGTTGTAATTCGTTTTGAGCTTATAACAAATGTAAATATCCTAATATTTAGAATATGAGACATGCTCCAAGAAATTTTCATCATAGAAAAAATTTCCACAAGTGATCATTTTGGATTTAATTATCATGATTTTAGTCTTGTCAGTATTAATTATCATACCCAACATGGATAAATAGAAATGAAGATTCCTAAGTTTCTTGTCGAAGTCCTCATGGCTTCTAGGAAGAAGAAATCTATCATCGGCGTAGAGGAGAAGAGTAAGGATAATACCAACAAGATTTGTCCCCTTGCACCTCATGATTTCAAAACACTCCTCTAGCTTATTGATGTAAATACCAAAAGGATAGCGGAAAGGGGGAACCCTTGTTTAACCCCCATATTGAATTTAATATATTTAGACCATCCTTAGTTGGTCTTAAGATTTAAAACAATGGTATTAAAGGGGTGAATCACAAAAAAATTCAACTCACGAGGAATATTTATCTCATAAATTATTTTCCAAAGCTTATTCAAAGGATCAAATATATGTGGATTTTTTTCCAATTTTGAATTTTTTATATTTATGAGACATATCTTTGGAATTTTGTGTAATTTTAATATGCTCTTTAGGGTTAGCAAGTTAGTTTTTAAATATATGTATTTAGTGTCTTTCAATAACATAATAATCTATTCTTTAGCCAATAAAATTGTAGAAAGGAAACAATTCATGCAATGAGTACATGTGGTTTTATGTACCCTATTTCTATCCGTGAGTATATAAAAAAAATGCACTCTAGAATATCACTCTCAAGTGTAGTATTGCCAAAGGAACAATTAATTATTTCTCTAAACTATTGGGTTAATGAATATTTATAGTTCCCACAATTTTAAAAAATATCTATAGCACTTTTGACACCCCTTTCTTAAAAAACTATTAACTCTTTCCCATGTCTTTATAGAGTTGAATCATCTTCATCTTGAATATTAACAATTCATCAAACATCTAATCCAATATTATATAGGTAAAGATCCTCCAAATATATGTTCCATCGTTGACCTCAACTAAGAAACAACTTACTAATAACACGAAGGTATATAAAGGACTAGAAAAACAATAACTTCCTTTAAAACAAATGACAAAACATTTCAAGATGAATGACAACACATTTGGACATGAATGCCAACACTTTCTATCCTTTATCTCAACAATCATGATATTTTTCTAGAAGTGCCATTTTTCATAAATACATATAGTGTGCACCTTGCTTGTATAAGAACATTTTTCCACTAATGTTACACCATTTTTTGGTCATCTAACCTATTATCATTAGATGGACCCAAGTACACCATGTAAGACCAGTTTTACCCTAAGTAAAACTGCTTTCACTATGTTAAAACAGGAAACCTCAAAAGGAAATATTAAACAAACCCATATTTGTTTGATTTTCCTCATGGAATAATTAATTAAACCATAATTTAATTATTATTCCCAGTCATGTTTAACCCAAAATCAAAGAAATTAATTAGATAAACCTTTATTTATGTTATTATTTTCTAGGAATAATTATTTAAACCTTATTTAGATGATATTCCTTGTTAAATATGACCAAATCACCCACAAATAATTAAATAAATCACTATTTATTTAATTATATTTCAACCACTTCCTTATATAATTAAATAAATCATTATTTATTTGATTATCTTCTAACCGCTTCCTTAAAAAGACAAATAAATCATTTATTTATTTATTTTTGACAAATTAAGGGATTTGACCCAAGTCAAATACCTTTTCCCTCCAACAAATATAATAAAATATTCCATAAAAAGTGGATCTAGATCTGGTTAACCCATGCACCAAGATCCAGAATGACCCAATATTTTGTTATAAATAGGAGGGTTTTTCCTACCATTCTTCACCTTTTGTTGCCTATTAGATCACTCTGGATCTATACACTTGGTCACATATTTCCATCATTTGCTCCCATTGAGCTCTACTCTTTGCATTGGGTTTTCTACATCAACTAGAGAGAGAAATCTTAGATCTGAAGTGCTGAGGACTTCCAAGAACCCATCCCACTGAGGGGAATTGGATACTCCTTCTGGTTTTCCTCACATGTGCCCCATTAATACAAAAATTCTTTCAAAAATTGTTCTTGTCTTGTCTATTGGTATATGGAGCAAACCCTTGTTTTTACTGCTTAATAGATCTGGTATTTTGCAGCTATTTTCTTGTCTAACTAATCGCAGATCTGAAGATGTTGGCAACCACTTTTGTTGTTAGGGCTATTAGTTATGCGTAGCTAAAGTGGTCCTTTTTCGTACACTTCGACAAAGGATTCATACTAACAAATGGCGACTCCACACGGGTTTTAAATTACGACCGCTGTCGTTTTTCATATTCCTACATATCCAGCTACTTCAGACCCTAGGGTTTCTTTTCAGCTGTTTATTTTTCCTATTTTTATGTTGTTTTTCTCCCATAAAACCCTAAAACATTAAAATTTCTAACTCGTGACTTCTGTGTGTTTCTCGTCCTATTGCGTGTAAGCGTACACACCAACAAAGAACCCAGGGATTTCCGCAACTTTTCTGAAAAACCGCCGCCGAGACAACCGGACGGGGGGTCGCATTTTTGGCCCAAAATCGCGACCGGACCCGAGTCGCACCTTTTCACCCCTTTTCTGCGACCTGCACTGAAAGCAGGTCAGAAACTGCGACCTGCCAGTTTTTTAGTGATTTTTCTGCAATTTTTCTGGGTTCTGCTGCAGCTTCTGTCAGGGTTTTCCAGCCTCTGTCTCCGCCCGCTTTGACCAAGTTCTGATCTGTTTTGACTCACCTAAGTGGGAACCTAGCCCCCTAGGGCTTTAGTACCCTCCATTTTTTGTGGAAGAGTTTTAGTTGTTTCAGCCGT